>JAQFYM010004310.1:0-15914 GCA_034694785.1 Agrenia bidenticulata | reverse complement strand
GTCAATGATACTATAAATATTTTTTGAGACAATTAAGCTAAAGACAAATATAAAAATATTTTTTTTGTAGCCAAAAGGTACAAACATTTTTTTAATCTTTTTAAGCTTAATCTATGTAGTGATCAATAATGCTTTAGGCGTAATTATTGTAATAAAATTGGTAAAAATGTTATTGCTTTGTTTGTAAAGCATAAAAAAACACAATGCACTGTGTTTTACAAAGCTTATGTTAGAAAGGTATAAACTGTAGGTAGTGACTATTATTTATTTTTTTTGACATTAAACTTTATAAATTTTATATGAATTTGAATATTGTTTCTTATCTCGGCATGCTATTTTATTATGAAATTAATTGCATTTTATGATGCTTTATATATTTTTTCTAAAGAAGTGCAAATTTAATGTGTGCTATGCTATTTCTACAATTTTTTTATATTTTTGGCGTCAAAAAAGCGGCCACAGCATTAAAATCTATAATTGCGCATGATTATCTATAAATTTTGTTGTTTAAATACGCCTTTTCACTATCTTTCTAGATTCTTTAGACACTAATTTACTTAAACGCCGAAACTAGCTTATTGTAAATTATACTACAAACATTAAAAAAAATTATCTGATTAGATTAGATTTTTTGTGTAAAGATAGCCCAAAAAAGAGGCAACAAAGAATTATGGCAAATTTTCGAATACGGCAATTTCATAACAAATAATAAGTATAATTTATTTTTTCTATATGTATTTTATTTTTCGCCATTTAAGTATTTTTTTTGTTTTCTTTCGTTCCTTCTTTTTTAAAATACTTACTTAAGAGAATTTTAAGATATACGGTAAGCGTCTTTAGTATATAAATTAATCTTACACGTTGGCAGTACATATATTTATACAAAAATTTGCATCTTTGGGGTACATTTCTTGTCATAAAATGAACTATTTTGCACTTAAATCAATCAAACTATTCTCTAAGCGTTAAAATCGACTAGTTTTGTAATAATACAAAATATAGAATATAAGTTTTTAATACGTGACAAAAGACGGTATATCATCTGGACATAATTGTGTGAAAAAATTTACTTATAACTAGTTTATTAACAGTTTTATTTATTTGAAAAAACACATGTTTTTTTTTGGATTTGTACAATAGAACGAATTTATTTGCGAAGATAAAAGCAACTGTATAATTTATTATATTAATTACATAATAAGCATTTTATTATTATGTTAAAAATTAAGTATATTTATTTTACATTGCGTTTTCTTCTGTTATCAGCTAAAGCTCTCAGTATTGAGGAGAGAAATACAAAAGCACACCTTTTGTACATAAAACGTATTAAACATGCGGCTAAGCTTTTATAAAACATTATCCCATAACTACAATAACAAGGCCCATTTGCAATAAGCATATGAAAGCAGATAAAAAGCATAAATCTAGTATAAAAAGTCTTTGGCAATTTTTTGATTTATTTTTAAGGTGAAAAGGGTAGTGCATTTAAACCTTCTGTATTATTTACATTAAATTGAATTTTAAGCAGTGCTTACACAGTTAAAAGGTGTAACTTTACACAAAATAACGTTTTGGCATTTAAATGGATTATTATTGATTAAATCAAAACTATAAAAATCTAGAAAAATATAAGAAATATCAACTTGATTAAAGTTTTTTTTTTCTGTTACACTTTTTGTGTTAATGTATTTAGTTTGCACTTTTGTTTTTTTTCTAAGAATTCACCGACTACTGAACGTTCTTTAAAGCTATAACTTCTTGCATTAAACATTTTACAATAAATACAAATACGAAATACCAATACTCTAGACAGGTTTTACTTTTTTTCCGTTTTTAGATATATTTGCAATACAAAGTACGGCATTATGAGTTGCGGTTTTTATGCCCTAAAATGTTTTGCAAAAACTAAATATATGTCACCGGGAATAAAGATAATCTACTAGGGTAAGTCAAAAAACCATCGAAAAAATCTTTTAAACTTTTTTTTACTTTGCAAGCCTAAGTTTCTACCCGAAAATTTCAATTTATTTTTTTATGTATGCAATGCTTTTTACTTTGAATAAAATGGTATTAAGGGTTCTCAATTACGAATAAATACTCACAAATTTTTTTCTATACGACACTTTTGGTCGTTTGTAATTTGTTTCCCTTTTTTTACAGTGCAGAAATTTTTTTTCTTTGTAATTTTACTATTAGATACGTAAGCAAGTTGCAAAAAGAGCAAAATTGCCCTACAA
This sequence comes from Agrenia bidenticulata, assembly GCA_034694785.1. Classification (NCBI taxonomy): domain Eukaryota; kingdom Metazoa; phylum Arthropoda; class Collembola; order Entomobryomorpha; family Isotomidae; genus Agrenia; species Agrenia bidenticulata. Next base: position 13,677 of record JAQFYM010004310.1, on the reverse strand, counting down.
TTAAACCTCATTATGCATATGGTATGATATCAGTATTAGGGTTTTAGCAATAATGTTAAAAATAAACATCATTTATGCTTAAAAACGGTACAGTTGCATGCTTTTACTTTAAGTAAAATAATTGTAAAAATTTAAGGTAATATACATATATATAAAAAGTTCTTTTTGCAAGGCAAAGTAGAAAAATATAGAAACAAAGTCAAAAACTTTATTTTGTCACTGTATTGGATATTTTTTGTAAGCCGCGTGCTAAAAAAAATGTAATATTATGTAATAAATTGCATATACATTCATCCAATATTTGTCTTTTTTGTATTGTTCAACAACTACAACTAAAGCAGTTTTTTTATTGTTATAAATTAGACACGCTTTGCTCTATTGAATGTTAAAACTGGCTCATACATCGTCATAAGTGAGAATAAACAATTTATAAAGACTGCAGGTAAAACAAAAAAACACAATAATTATGCATCAAATTTCTGCACTTATTTAAGTATAAGTACTCTGTACTTGACTGCCCGTATGTGGTTCATTTTTATAAATACGGTAATAAACAAATTTTTTGTAATGAAAAGCTAAACTTTTTTGCGCCAACATATAATGTTAGGGAAATTTATATGTAGGCGTGTGGCAACGTGCCGGATTTTGGTCATACGAAAAAAAAAAAATTAAAGTAATTATGTGGGAAAAACGGGTTTTTTATCTACTCATATATTCTTTTACCAAACAAATATTATGCTCGTTATTAATTGCATTTTCTACATATATTTGGCCATCATATTATATTTTTAATGAATTTTTAAAGTTTAAAACAGCTAGTAAACACTTAGATATGATGTTTTTTTCTTTTGCAATTTTGACGCATGCCAACGCTGATACTTAGCAAAATCTTTGCAATTTGCTTTTAAAATTAGCAAAAAGTCATCATGGCCTTTAATATTTGTTGTCATATAAAGGCATGACATCTGAAGTATTGTGAAACATAACTTACCGCTTACATGCATGCAAAGCGTAGTTCACAACGCATTTCTGCCTATTCGGCGGTATTATACTGTCTTAATGTATGTTTTTTATACAATGAAGCACAAGAAAAAATAAAAGTATTTTTAAATGCTAGGTATAATAAACTGTGAGTATGAATTTTCGTCATACCATTTGAAGTCCGATACTTTAAAAAAGTTTAAACATGTAAAAAATTGTGTCAATGGTTATTTAAAAAAACTTTTTGTGGTTTTCGTTATAAATGTAAGTTTAATATTTTTTTTTGCTATAAAACCATTAACCGTAGCATACAAAAGTATAACAACTTGCTTTAAAATGGCGTGTATGAGCCTATAAAAAGACATTCTTTTTTTGAGAACTTTTTGTATTTCTTTAGTGGTATTGGTACTATAAAATAGTAAATATATTTATTCTGAAAACTTATCCTGTTAAAGCCAAAAAAATCAAAAAAATCAAAAAAATCAAAAAAAGTACAAAAACAATTTAAAAGTAATAAAAATCGCATTTTAGAAAAAAATCGATTTTAGTTCCACTTTGCTCCCCAAAATTCCAATAATGCAAAATAAAAAAAGATGCGTGTTTAAGTGTAACTCTGATGGTTGCACATGTTAATAATCAATGGGGAAACACATTTTTCTAGTCTTTGTTATTCAACAACATAGACGAATAAATAGTAATAAAGTAAAAAAACCCAAAAAAAAAATCGGCTTTTTTCTTTCCATTTATTTAACGCATTTTTGCGTTTGCACTAAAATTTTAATTTTATTGCGCTAAAAGTGCACTTTGATTGCGCAAATAAATCATGTTGAAAGCAAAATAGTTCAACTTTGAAGACATAAAAAGGGCATGGACCCAAACTAAAACAACCCATCGGCTAAGTGCTTTCTAGTAGCTACATATTAGCATTCGGCATACAGTGTTTTTAATAAGGGAATGCATAAATATTACTTATATGACATGCATAGTGTTTACGCGTATAAATGCATAATACATAAATCTGTATGTACAGATATTTGCTGCCTCGACACGTACCACTAGGGATTAAAACCATGTACTTTCTACCAAAAGCACATTATATACAATTCAAATGACTAATAAATGCAGCTATAAAAAAAAATTATGGTTTTTGTCGTGCATATATTTGCTATACATTGCAATTGTAACGGCTAACGCTATGCTGGTATAAACTTTGTGGACCTTTTATTTTAATGATTCTACCATTATGGAGGTAAATTTTTCACCATATGTTTTTGTACACATGTTATACAACGAACTAAATAAAAAACTCTTTTTTAGCATTTTCTTACAAATATTTCTGTTTTCTCACATTTTACAAAAATGTGTTATGTTATTAATTCTAAAAACATAAAAAATTAAATCTGATTTTTCTTGGGTGTAAACAAGCTGTGCATCTAATAAAACACGCTAAGTGCTGACTATGGAAAAAAGTAAACTAGAATCACTGAAATAACAAATCTTGGCAGCAAAGTTATCTAGTATAATATAAATGAACTTTTAATTTTTCTATTTTGGGAATAAAATATATTGAGTTCATAATAAGCTTGTAAAATTTAGTAAGTTTTTTGTATTTATACATAATCATTTTGTAACCACTTACAAGCAATACAATTTTGTTATACTATCGTTATTTAAACGCTTAATATATTATGTACAGACTTATGCCTTCAAATTTGATATCCAAAATACAAAAAAAAACATGTATTACAACACTTAAAGTCGTCAACTAAAGGTAAAAGCATGTATGCCAAACAGCATGAAACCCACAGAGAATAGACTAAAATCTAATATTTGATGAACAAATTTAGCTACAAAAACTAATGAAGAGCTAGTTAGTTATATACGTATATTTTGTCTGCAATATATGTTTTTACTTTGTTTTCTGATTATTTAAAAAAAAGGTATTACGCCCCTGGTTAAAAAAAACCAAATGTCATCTGCCACTTTTGGGGCGATAAATAAAATGTTTCTGCAAATAATGTACGTTTAGATCTTGGTAATATTATCTCCGAACTTTATTTTTATTTTAGCGATAAATATATATATCACTTTCAATTTAAATTTTAGCTTTTAGTGTATGATCTCTCTATTTCCGCAAATGGCAAAATAATGGGCATTCTTTGTTTTTTCTGACGAGTCCTGTGATTTTTGATAGAAAAAATAAAAAGGTAGGCCACAGCGTATATCAATATAAAATTAGAAGTCTTTTTTTATTATTATTTTGTATTGATATTAGTTCAGAAATATTAATTGCTAAGAACCATGAATTTTTTTTGTACACAAACCAGTTTAGAAAAATCGTTCTGATGTTATTGCGCTCATTTTTTATCATAAAAAACACTATTTTTTTAAGTCGTATTTCTTTTTGATTAACTAATATTGCATATACAAATGATTTTTTTTTTTTAGTGTTAGACATATCTTACGACTCATAGTATGATATGCTATCGGAAAAAAAAAATGTTGGGTTTTTGTTCGCTCCATACGACTTTTTTATTTGAAAAAAATAAAATCTTGTTTAAATGTAAAAACTAAGGCTAATCATATAGTATTTATGTCTTTATGTATGTGAATATATTTTATCAAATATATTCTATGTGAGGCGATTTTATTTCTGTATTTTTTATATTTTTTTTGTATTATCCGCATAAACAAGCACAAAACCCGATGCTTTCATCTACAATAAACAAAGGCGAATAAAAAAAACATTAAACCGGAAATAAAAAAGCATATAGCACTATGGGTTTTTACTACATATTATTAAAAGCGTTGGTTGTGATTTTCTAATTATTACAGCCACGCCAAACATACGTTTTTAAAAAGAATATATAGATGTTATACATTTATGTAGTTTTTTGAATCTTCTAATAGAAAAATGCAGATAATGTTTTATTTAAAAAATCAAAAAAAAAGCAAAATGTAGTACGTTTTTGCATAGTTGTAAATATATGGCGATTTATTTTTTTCTTAAAAATGATGAGCCAGCAAAATAAAAATAGAGCATTATTTGACCCTGCATGTAAATACTCATTTAACATGCAAAATGCAATATTTCATATTTTATGTGTTGGATGAGATTTTTGAAATGTTTTGATTATCCAGAACGGATTCAAAAGATAAAAATGTAGCTTTTTTAACTAATGTATTTATACGATTATACTGTCATAATCTCGTACAATAAATTATAATTTATCCCAATAGTATATAAATCAGTTATATTATTGATAGTGTTTTAATGTCAAAACTCTATTTTAAAAAGCGCAAAATGGCTCGAAATTGCATTTTCTTTGTAAAAAAGCAAAAAAAATTGCAATACTAAAAAGGCAAGATAAAACCGTTTATATACTACGATCAAAAATCAAAAATGATGTAATGTAAGAAAAAGCAATCTTTTAGCCTTTTTTTAGTTTTAAATAGCGTTTTATCAGTTAACATATATTAAAAGCAAATAATTGCATCCCATATATTCTTTTTTGCTTTCTACTTGATTTTCGCACTCTTTTTTTTTACCACTACGTCAATTTTTCTTAATTAGCAAAAGTTTCTTTAGTTTTGTAAATATTCTAGCTCATGTGCTTTTTTTAAATTCATTGCTGTAATATTTTAAACATGCTTGCGTAAAAGCTTCCAATTCGAAACCAAGATTGACTCATACGACTTTATCTGTAGTCCTTTTAGACAGTGGCGTAAGGTACGGGGCTAGGGGGGCTTAAGCCCCCCTTGTTTAAAAACTGCGCCTGAATTTAAGGGGGGTCTATTTTTGTGCAGAGATTTTTTTCATAAATAAACCTAAAATCTAAAATAATTAACATAAAAAATTATAAAAAAAATACTTAAGATTTTACCGATATAAACAAGTTTTATAGCCATAGTTTAAAAATAAAACTGACTAGCCCTATGCACAAAAATTCCTTTGGCTACGCCACTTCCTTTTGGATAAGTTGTTTTTTCTTCTCAAAGTTTTCTCAAAACTTTTTATTGCATGATCCTGATTTGCAAGTGCTTGTCTTGTAGTTCTTATAACGCGCTCAACGCGCCTGACGTTTTGGTGATAGTATGGAATTGTTGATTTTCGCACAAAAATTTTACTTGATAATTATTTTTGAACTAGACAGCAAGAAAAGACGTTGTGCAATGGCCATCTATTAGTACTCCGAATATAATCTCTGTATATATTGTATCTAGTTAATTTTTGTCGATTATGATTCGTAAGTATTGACTGCCGTCACCGAATTTTTTGTCTAATATAGTATTATGCGACTAATATCCTATCGTCTTTTGTCTTGGCAGTTTATCAATTAATAATTTATTTACGGCTTGACTTATATGCAGGCCGCTTTATTTACGGGATTTACGTGAAAAGTCGTAAATAGTTAGAAACGGGACATTTTACTGTTAGTTTACCCCCTTATTTACGGGAAATACGTTATTATATTTTTTAAAAAAAAAATAAAAATAAAAGTAACATAATGCAAAATTGGTAAATGGTATATTGTTTTGACATCTAAAAATTGCGAAGTCTGCTTCGACTATGTAGATGTAATTGAAAAAACAACACGATTGCCGAAGTAACCAGTAATTTTACAGCAATTAAATCGAAGGTTTCCTTTTTTCGACTAACAATATATGAAAACAAAACTAATTGATCTGGTCTTGTAAAAAAATATTTAAAAAATTTTTTAAAATATGATCCACTTAGCATTACAAATGGCTGACTTCGTAATATATTTTTCATGACGTATAATTGAAGTAAAACATAAATAAATGCCTTTTTTAACATAAATTTATGCAAATTTAAGCAATCCATCTTTTAGCAAGCTTTAAGAAAGGCAAAAATGTATTTGCTAACATTTTTGGACTAGTTGTTATTTACGAAAACTTGCCAAGTATAAGATTGATTTTTTGTATTAAAACACAACTTTTTTTTGTATTTGCCTGATTCTTATTTTGCAGCAAAGATTTTATAGAGTTCAAAGATGAGCTTACCAATGTTTACAAATACAAAACGAACCCAAATATGCCTTATTTTTATTTATGCTTTTTTGTTCTAATGAGTTTATGTTAGACATTTTATAATGATTTTTTTTTTGGTAAGATTCTGAATATAAAGTGAATTGTTTTTTTATACTATTTAATATATAACAACTTTATTTAACTAATCCATAAAATGAATTTCAGTTACTTTCCCGTGCATAATTCCAAAAAAAAATCTTTATTTACGGAAAATACGGAAAATTCTATATTTTTCCCGTAAATAAACCGCCGATTATATGTAGCAAATTCATCTAATATCGATGGCTCCTGTAGCGCAAATTTTTTTAGCATTTAAATATATAAAGAACCTAAACTTAGTGATGCTTATACAAACAGCTGCGTAGATATGTTTAGTTTTTGTTCTATGATGCAATTTTGTATACTTTAGTTTGATTTTCCGCTGTTTTTGCTATTTACAAGCAAGTTATCATCATCTCTCTTTAAAACTAAAATTATGTTATAACAAAAAGGCTACTTGTATGTTAGTTAGTATGGTCGTTTTTTTCATACTTATGATATCAACATCAATTTATTCATTTTGTTTCAATCTAAAAAGACGAATCCTGCTTATGGCATCCGTACCTATCATCTCGCCGCTTGTAATATGATACTTGTAAAAACATTATTTGGAAAATATAACAATCTCTGTATCTTCGGAGATCCAATTTTATTTTGTCTGGTTCTTCTTTTAGTGCACTTTACTGGTTTCCTTTTTTATTCTTATTCTTAAACTAAAAAAAAATTACTTTTTTATGGCCCAAGAGCAGTTAAAGTTTTGCTTTGGTTTTTTAAAATTAACTCTCAGAATTGCTTTAAAAATGGCTTGTTAAAGCCACACTTTGTAATCATGGGTAATATTGTGCGATCCTTTTCGAAACTTTCTTCTGTAAAAGTCGACCATTTCCGGTAAACTTAACTAAGTAATTGCTCAACTTTTTACACAGTTACATTTTACTGCTCGAAATCTCTATGTTTAATTGTTATTCTACTTAAATTTATGTTCGGTGACCATTTTTTAGCAATGGCACAACTACTCCTTGACATGTCTTACAAACAACCATGTATAGTGGAGAAGCTTCAAGAATCAAAAACCCTTTTTGTGTGTACATATTCTCGGGGCAAAACGAACGCTGTGTTCATCATAAAAAAAGCTTGTAGTAAGTTATATTAAACAGTGGAGTTCCAAAAAAAAAACCTAAACCACCTCTTGTATAAGTTTCATTGTCTTGATCAAATACATGTATGGTTACAGTATTTTTACTACTATTTTGTTCGCAAGTTCATGTATATTAGTAGGAATACTATTTTCAGGTCATCACTAATGTACATCTATGATTTGGTTCCAATAAACTCTCTTAATATACAATACATATTTCTTTGACAAACTGGGAATGCATTTTATCAGTCCCGTGGCTTTATCGCAATATTGCCATTTTTCAAAGAATAGTTACTGTATACTTACCGTCAATAGTCATACGTTGTTCTTGGAAAAATCCATCTTTGATGTCAATTGCTAAAATACTATCTTGTCTCTAAAAAAATTGCCAGCTACTGTATGAATCATGAAAGTAAATGGTATTCACGTATACCCGGATCATGACTCCGATCGAGAAACATACAAAGCTAAAAAACATTCCGCTCTGTTGGGTAGATTCACTTGGTATGTGCATTTTACATGATTTTTTGTACAATGCCATATTCTTACAAGTTCTCCACAAGTTCTACACGAAAAACGAAATTTAATATACAGTATTGGTCTAGTGAGAGTTGAAAAATCTGCCTTTGCGTCTATATTATACAATCAAATAAAAATGGCAAGGTTTGATTTGCTATGCAGGCAAAATGACCACCTAGAAATACCTGATTATTAGTATTTTCGTGAAAGCATATAAATCATCAGATGTCTTAATGTTGTATTTTGTTACTTTAGGTCTATATATGATTCAGCCGTGTTTCTTTCGTCATCAAACAATTCGTGAGGTAAATACAAAAGTGAGTTGTACAAAAAGTGAAATTGTTATCATCAAACCGTAGGATTAAATTCTACGCTGCTTCTGTATTATATATCACAATACGCTGCCGTTAATTACCATAATAACAACTTACACATTTATTTGTTTATTTATTTTGGTACCAAAACTTTTTCCTACCGCAGAAAGCTCATAATGCTCTAGGATATGTCATGTTTAACAGCACTGCATAGCGAATGCTCAGTATACTGCTGTACATAGACGGATTAGTTTTGGTACATAGACTTTGCTATAGAAATTGCACTTTCTTGCATTAAATCAGCAATTTTTGTAGTTGTAATAATTATTTTATTATATCTTTTCTTTTGTTTGTTTTCTGAATTACTGTATCAATTTGCATTCATTTTTATAATTCTACTATTAAGTCTACGTCATCGCTGTCTTTAGAGCACAGCATCATCTGTATGTGTTTTTAACAGTATCAGTTTACATAAAACCTCCTAGTTATTCGGGTATCAATAGTTCGTATCTCTACAAACCTATAATCCTACGCATGTATTAAGACCGTTTCTATTATTTATACAACTAAATTTGTAGTCAATTTACCTGTCATCTATTTTAAAGCACGTTTTTCTAAATCTTACAAAATCTCTAAACACAGTTCATAACAAGCAAATTTAAAATCATATTCTTGCAAACACAAAACAGCATTCAATTTAAGTTCATTCACTTTTCTAGGTATATTCGTTTTGAGAGGACATTTGTACCTTTTAGTAAACATATCGTAAGTCTGACTTTTCTGCGTTCAATGGTTTGTGTAAAAAACACTTTTTTCGTTGTGCTGCAAGCCTTTTGTGCACTGTATGTAAATTTCGCTACGTCTGTGTAGATTTTGGGTATTCTTAGTACAATTGCTTTGTTGTGTGTTTGTATAACACGTGTTGGATGAGCCTCTTTAGGTCATGGTTTTGTAAACGGCTGTCATAAGATAAAAATGGTACTTTTTATAAATGATTCATACGTATATATAATTTGTTAAACATGTTCTGACACAATGGAGTATTGCTTATTAAAGTTAATGTATCAACTGATATAACTACCGATAGTGTTTACGACGGCATAGCACGATTTTGATAGCACAAAATAATTCAGCATCGCTAGTTCGCTATACGAACACGGTGAAGATAGTTAAAAACTGCTCGTTGACATACAATGCTGTTATGATAGAACATTTAAGGCTGAAGAATTAATGTCAGGCACAACAAATTGTGGTTTTAATATTAAAAAATGTTTTTTACATTTTTCTCATAGAAAAATTAGACTAAATATGATATACTATACACTAATTGCAATACAAAGATTTTTTAACGACTACTCGCTAATTTGTAGTATCTAGTTTGGCTTTGGGCATAGTTATTATCTTTACAAAAAAACTGCGTCGAATTTTCTTTGAGCAAAGATTCATTTTTTTGGATAAAATTTTTATATGGTCAATTAAAACGGTTAATGAAATTGTAAGCGTTTTAAAAAAAAAACAACAAAACAAGATTTGTAAAACAGTTTTTTTTACCTTTCTAATTAAGAGCAAAAAAATGCGCTTAAATACAATTTGTAAAAAAAAAAAGCATATATTATTATATCAATGCAAATTGAAAATGATATTTTGTAATACCTGGTCTCATCTGATCCCAGAACAGGTACCCTGCCTTGTACCTAATATACCTTACTTGGACTACGTCGGCATAAGATCTGGTTGCAAAATATATAATTTTTTTGTATAGAATAAAAGTTTGTATGCGCATTATGTTGTCTCGAAGTCTAAAATCAATATTTGTGTCTCGCCAACAGTCTATGCCAGGGATTATTTATGTATAAAATTTTATGGGGGCTATATAAACACATTTCAATGTATTGAAGACTGTAGATTTGTTTTTATAATGCGGAAAGAACGGCACTATATTTTTTCTATAGTTTTGACATTTTTGTAAGATTTACAGCATGAGCCTTTTTTTGATGAAAATATACAAACAGTAGCACAAACTGTAATTTGCTTTGAATTATAAAAAAGAAAATTAATAGCCATATAAATAGGAACAACATCCACTGAACCGCGCTGAATGCCTTGCCCTATCTCTGTAAACGGTATCAAATCGTTGTGTGACGTTTTACTAGATTTTGATAATTGTTCAATGTTTTAAAATATGTTATCTACAAAAAATGTGGCTTAAAAAACAAGGTAAAAGGTCAATTTGTGTAAAGATCTGCTAAATTATTTTTCAATTTTTTTTTTGCAAAATATTAGATCTTTAATCAATTACTAATTTATTTTGTTTTGTAAAAATCAGCTTTTATAAAGTATATTATAAAGTTTGCTGTCGGCTTCTTAAATTTTAAATAAATATCCAATAATTTGTGTAACAAAATATAAATTATCAAAACATATATTTCTTGTGGACTACAAATAAGGTTTTCTGCAGGTGAAGTGATTATGTTTTATTTGAGATCGTAAGAATACGAAATGATACATATCCATATGTTGCATATAAAATACAATAAACATCCTACGTAAAGTTTTTAATATAAATTTTACAGATACACACAGATCGCAAGACTATACGGCTTTTTAAGCTTTTGTCAAATGTTTTTCAATTACATAAAAAAAGTTGCAGTTTTTTTTGTTAAAAAAATTAAAACATAAGAAGGTATAGTATTTTTTTAAAAAGCAATTATGTAATTGTAAAAAGGCTTTGTAGTTTCGATATCTAGAATCGCAGGAGTCGAGGCCTTTTTTGACTTTTTTTAGTGTCGAGAAATCTCGAGAATCTCGACTGTATAAACTTTTATACAAAACATTTTTTGTTAACTAAAAAGTTTTTTTGTTTTGTTTCTTGTTGTGCGCAGTATATGTTTGTATTTGTAGTATTTGAATAGTTGTAACCTTTGTATTTTATATCTTCATTTTTTAACATTGTTAAATGCTGTATATTGATATTTCAGATGTTATTGGGTTATGTATTACTGATATACGTATATAAAACTTTTTAGCTATAAAATAAAACACGGGTAAACCTTTTATTTGCATAAAAATCACATAAAAAAATCATGCCCTTTCAGCTAGTAGTTTTTACAAAAGTAGATTACTGCGGTGCCTACGCATTGTGCAACGATGCATAATCCATATATTCCATAATTAAATGTTATCTTAGAATATTTTTTTTATTTGTATATTATGCAGCATAAAAAGTCTTAAAACGTACCAATGAAAAGTCTATGAATACGTATTTGGTCACAGTAATATATAAAACAATTGGCATAAAGTCAAAAAAAATTTTAATATAAGTTTATACCTATATAGTTGACAACCAATGATGTTTTGCTATTATAAATTATTTATTTTTGAGGCAACTTAACAGCAGATACATGATATCTTTATAAAAAAATTTAAAAAAAGAGACATTTTTAGATTTTTTTGTTTTTTTCGCAAAAAATGCCGTCTCGATTCTCGAGATCTCGTTCGAAAAGAATTTTTATCTATAAGTTGTCTCGAGAATCGATGATCTTGAAATTAACAATCATATTTGTACTGCAATTTACTGTCTATACTGCTTTTTTTTTATAGGAATACAATCTTTTGCAAATATAAATGCATTTGTTGTTCAATTTTTATATTGCCCATATTTACGAAAATTTTTTAAGGGAAGAAATTGTAACAATACCTATAAAAATGTAAAAAACCACGATAAAGGGGTTTTCAACTTCCCGGGTAGTCAGGTTCAGAATTTTAAAAGATTTTGAAAAAAAATACCCGCTGAACCAAATTACCTGAGTACCCGGGTAATCTCTCCGCAGGTTGTTTTTGTTTTTTCTGTATCTATACCTTGCAAAACAATGCTTCAATTTTTTTTTTTTTTTAGAAAAGGTGTATTTTTACAGACTTCAGAATCAAATACATGTTTAAGTCTTTTATATAGCTGTTTTTTTTTATAAAAACTCATATGAAAAAATAAGCATGCAATATGACAGGCGTGTTTGCGTTTATGTTGCTCACTCAATTTTAGTTGGATGTAAAAATATGCATAATCAAATTTCCTCAATTATTATTAAGAAAAAATTTTATTCATTTACATTCACGACAAATCAGATTTGGAATACTTACATGATTATATATCGACTATCATATTTTTTTAAAACCAGTATCTTTTTTTCTATATAATACTTAATTTGTGACGCTTTGCCTTTTTAGTGTCACAAACTCTCCACAACAAAATATACTAACAATACCTAAATTTAACAGAATATGCGCAAAATTGTAAAAATAAGTAAACTTGCATGTATTTTTTGCTGTAAATTTGTTTTGTATGCTAAAAAAACAATTTTATGCGGTTATAACTAGCACAAGCTTACTAATATTCTAGAACAAGACCCGTACGGGCTTTTACTATTTTTCAGGGTTCACATTTATCTGTCGCGGGCCCCGTACGAGCAATTTTGTACGAAATCAGTGCAAAAAAGGCATTTCTACAGTTCGATGATGTAAGAGTCACGTAAACATTTAATAGTACATAAAACGCCTATTTTATTGTGTTTTATGGTTTTTTTACAATTTACCAGATCAATTTAAAAATATAAGAAAAACAAACAACCTGACCCGTGAGGGCAAATATTCGAACATACGGGTCACGGGTGGGGCGCGGGTCGTGTTTTTTACGGGTTTACGAGTCGAACGGGAATACGGGTTTTGTTTCTAGCTTATATTTATTTAAGGCACAAAAGTTCATATGTTAATGTACAAAATTAATGATTTACATGATTTTGTATACTTTATACGGTAAATATGGCATGAACACATAAAAACACATATGCCATAGTATGTTTTTTGTAACATTTAATTTATACTAAAGTGTAAAACAATACTTTTAACACCTAGTTGCTTGTTTAAGGTCCTTAAAAAACCAAATTAAGACGGAAACGCAACAGAATATTTTAGTTTTGACGCTTATTCTTTTTAAACAGAAACATGTACTCTAAAAACTTTTATCCAAAATACACAGGGCAATTTTTCAATAGGTGCATCTATATCGTATTAAAGAGAGGTTCGTTTAGTCATACCAGCAAAAAAATCTATAGTAAAGTAATATTTATTTAAAAATGTTAGATGCATTTTTGCTTATTTGTGTTTGGCGCAAATATAAGTTTAGTTAGTCATTGAAGAACTTGCCCTGACGAATAAACTAGACATACATGCCAAAGAGCAATCTGGTTGCGAAAAAAGTATCATAAGTTAGTTTTGTTTATTTTTTTACGAAATAATCAATCTTAATTGTTGTGCGGGAACTTAGAAAATAGAATATGATAAAGAAAAATGTGTTTTTGCCTTTGTTTGTGGTAATAGTAAAATTTAGTTTTTATGTATACTTTTTATGCATAAGAGTTAATGCAATTTCGGTTGTGAGTAGAACCTAGGATTAAAGAATTTTTTAGTGCAAAATTAGGGAAAGCCATTAAATGTACGCTTTTAACATATACTTTATGTGTGTATAGATTTTCTTATTGATTATGGACTCAAAAAAATATTCAACATGGTTGGATAAGCCGGCTGCACCGTCAGTGTTTTTATTTCGATTTAATGGCATTTGAAATGATACGTATTTAT
>JAQFYM010004309.1:0-15915 GCA_034694785.1 Agrenia bidenticulata | reverse complement strand
ACCATGCAATGAAAACAAAAATTTTCACTATCTCAAAATTTAAGGCGACAGTGCTAGTATAGTTCGTTCCGTTATTAGCTCGCCCTATTTAAAAAAGGGGGCGAGCTTATGACCTAGTGGGGGCTGAAAACCTCTAACTCGATTAAATAAGAGAGATATTGAATGCTTCTGAGGGTTTTTAGAAGCATTTCCCAACCTCAAATTTTCAATGCTTCTTTGATTTATAAAAACATAGAAATGGTCTGCTTCCGATGCTCTGCTTATATCTGAGTTTTTATATGCTTTTGCTTCTTTGTTTTTTGAATTTATCTTTTGTAATATATAGTCTCCGATATGTTTCTTAGTTTTTAAGAGGTTGAAGTTTCTATAAAAATAAACTATATACAAAGCTTTAAAAAAAGTTCAAATAATCATAACACCGACTTCGAAATTTAAGTTGGTTCAAAATTATTGAAAAAATTGGGTGTGTATGATTTAAAAAAGAAAACAGAAGATTCTTGTTCAAAGACAAGAGTCTATCAAATAAAAAAACGTCTTACAAAGCACTTGAAAATTTTAGATTATGAAGATGTCCAGAATTGTAAAAAGAAAGAAAAATACTTAATTGGAAGTTCAATAACTTCTTAAACAATCGAACGTTTTATTAAGCATAATCAAACTTTAATGTATGACACATCCGATCTCTGAAGGAATCGGAAAATGTTATTTAAAGATAAAAAACCTATTATTAAATAAACGTCTTACAAAGCATTTAACATGGAGTCATTTAATGTTTTTGAAAGACTTATTGTTGTAAATTAATTAACGACCTTACTTAGTAAGTGTTTTCAATTTTAAAATATGATTTAAGAACAATAGGTTATTAACATATGTTATTAAACTATAAATAAAGCAATTAAATGGTTTTTCATATGAAATTGAGTAAATAATGCTGCAAAGAAGAAGCATGTTGCGTTTCATTTAGTGAAGCAGTAAAGAAAGCAATTTACGTGCGTTTAATAGAAACGGATGAAATTCAATAACTAATGCAGCGCTTTAGATTAAACTTAAAGGAAGCAATTGATGGGTTCTTCATAGAGAACGAAGAAATTAATTAACTAATGCAGCGCTAATTATCGAACTTTATAGTAAGCAATTTAAACGGTTGGTCATAGAAAAGGATGATATTTAATAAATAATGCAAAGCTAATTATCGAACTTTAAAGTAAGCAATTAAACTGTTTTTCATAGAAAAGGATGACATTAAATAACTAATGCACCGCTAATTATCAAACTTTATAGTAATCAATTAAACTGTTTGTCATAGAAACGGATGAAATTTAATTACTAATGCAGCGCTTTAGATTAAACTTAAAGAAAGCAATTGATTGGTTCTTCATAGACAAGGATGAAATTATTTAACTAATGCAGCGTTAATTATCGAACTTTATAGTAAGCAATTAAACTGTTTGTCATAGAAACGGATGAAATTTAATAACTAATGCAGCAGTTTAGATTAAACTTAAACGAAGCAATTGATTCGGTTATAGAGAAGGATGAAATTAATTAACTAATGCAGCGTTAATTATCGAACTTTATAGTAAGCAATTAAACTGTTGGTCATAGAAACGGATGAAATTTAATAACTAATGCAGCACTTTAGATTAAACTTAAAGGAAGCAATTGATTGGTTCTTCACAGAGAAGGATGAAATTAATTAACTAATGCAGCGCTAATTATCGAACGTTTTAGTAAGCAATTAAACTGTTGGTCATAGAAACGGATGAAATTTAATAACTAATGCAGCACTTTAGATTAAACGTAAAGGAAGCAATTGATTGGTTCTTCATAGAGAAGGATGAAATTAATTAACTAATGCAGCGCTAATTATTGAACGTTTTAGTAAGCAATTAAAATGTTTGTTATAGAAATTGATGAAATTAATTAACTAATGCAGCGCTGTTTATCGTGCTTTGTAGGAAGCATTGGAACTGTTGTTCATAGAAAAGGAAGATATTTTATAACTAATGCAGCGCTTTTGATTAAACTAAAAGGAAGCAATAGAACTATTTTTATAGAAAAGGATGACATTAAATAAATAATGCAGCAGTTTAATTTAACTTAAAGGAAGCAATTGAACACATTTTCATAGAAAAAGGATGACATTTAATAACTAATGCAGCGCTAATTATCAAAATGTAAAGGAAGCAATTTAACTGTTTTTCCTAGAAAACGATGACATTCAATAACTAATGCAGTGCTTTTGATTCAACTTAAAGTAAGCAATTGATGGTTTTTCATAAATAAGTATGAAATTTAATAACTAATGCAGCTTTAATTATCGAACTTTCAAGGACGCAATTAAAGGATGACATTAAATAACTAACGCAGCGCTTTAGATTAACGTTAAAGGAAGCAATTGATGGGTTCTTCATAGAGAACGAAGAAATTAATTAACTAATGCAGCGCTAATTATTGAACTTTATAGTAAGCAATTAAACTGTTTGTCATAGAAACGAATGAAATTTAATAACTAATGCAGCGCTTTTGATGAAACATAAAAGAATTCATTGATGGGTTTTTCATAGAAAAGGATGAAATTTAATAGCTAATGTAGCCCTTTAGGGGCTCTGGGGGCTTGGGGATGGGGGCTCTTAGTCAAAAGGCGAATGGGGGCTTTGGGGAGCTCTCGGTCAAAAGGGGGATGGGGGCTTCGGGGGCTCTTAGTCAAAAGGGGGATGGGTGCTTTGGGGGCTCTTAGTCAAAATGGGGATGGGAGCTCTGGAGGCTCTCAGTCAAAATGGGGATGGGGGCTCTGGGATAACTCAGTCAAAAGGGGGATGAGGGCTATGGGGGCTTGGGGGATAGGGCCTCCTAGTTTAAAGGGAAAAGGCGGAGCTTTGCGGGGTGGGGGCTTTGGAGGCTTTTAGTCATAAGGGGTATGGGGGCTTTGGAGGCGCTTAGTCAAAAGGGGGATGGGGGCTTTGGAGGCGTTTAGTCAAAACGGGGATGGGGGCTTTGGGAGCTTTGGGGGATGGGGGCTCCTAAAACCCCCGGCTTTTGGCGCTAATTATCGAACTTTAAAGTAAGCAATTAAACTGTTTTTCATAGAAAAGGATGACATTAAATAACTAATGCAGCGCTCATTATCAAACTTTATAGTAAGCAATTAAACTGTTTGTCATAGAAACGGATGAAATTTAATAACCAATGCAGCGCTTTAGATTAAACTTGAAGGAAGCAATTGATGGGTTCTTCATAGAGAAGGAAGAAATTAATTAACTAATGTAGCGCTAATTATCAAACTTTATAGTAAGCAATTAAACTTAATAACTAATGCTATTTTTGACTATTTTTACTCATTAAGTATAAAATGGAATCACAAATGAAGTAGGTAAATTTTCTTTGATCGCTATGAAGCAAATATGAATATTGTTTCAACGAAAATGTTAAAGTTAAGTTACATAAGCAAAAAATTATTTTCTCCAAAAAATTTAAAACTAAATGTAGATTTAGCAAACAGAATGATAAGAAATTATTAATGAAGCATTTAAATGTAATTACAACTGCTAAGTGTAATGTTGGGACATGGTTCACTGCGTCGTGTTTTAGATGAGGTTGGTACGCTGCAGCGTTTTATATATAAACACAAAACGTTGCAGCTGGCTAGATATATGCACAGTAACTGCAATGTGTTAAAATAGGGTAATGGATATCCAAGGATCTATTTTCAAAATAATAACTGTAAATAATCGCTGCACACACTTGATCCGCTAGTTTTATTATATTTATTGCTCAACCGTTTGATAGGCGAGCTCTTTTCAACGTTTGCAACGTTTTATTATATTATAAAATAGACTAATATAACGTCAACTGTCAACTTACATGGCAGACATCCATGCTGTTGGGTATTGTACCCATCCAGATTGAAAATCACTTGAAATCTCGTCACGTTTTCCCCCCACGTTTGAGCATCTCGAACCTTCGTGGACGCAATTTCCAAAGCTCTCATGGAAAACTGGTAGCTCCTGGCTTGTAGGCCACCATGAATTATTTTCCGCATATCCCAGTCCCCCATATTAATAGCTACAACTGTTTGCCAAAAATCCCTGTAGCACAACCTCCCTATTGTAAAGGTTTTTAACTATCCCGTCATAGTTATAGAATTACCCGGTCTTCCAGTGTAGTCAAACCCGTCAATATCGATTGGAAATTCTTGCTCAAATAAACCAAAGTCTTCCTCTATAAGCTCGTCAATTTTATGCTCTTTTCGCCATTCGAGATTCTACAATTTTGAATCAATGTTTAATGGAATTTTAGTTTAATTTAAATTTTAAAATACAACATATAACCGACTGTCTTAAACCCAATACCTCGTAAAGCTTTCGTGTTGCAGCATCAACGTCAAGTTCGGCCGCTGTAGATTTTACAAGGATTTTATTACTTTGAACCGACAACTTTTAAATTTATTAGCATTTGAAAAAAACTATAATTAAACGCTAAATATTAAGAAATCTCAACTAACCCCGAATCCAATTAACGAGATAAATTTCTTTCTTCATGTACTCATTGGGGAGAATGTAGAGTACCCGGTTTTTGAACTACAATAATTAGACCATTAGTTAATCGCAGAGTGTATAAGCAATTTTATATATTAATTAGTTGATAGCTAAATTAAAAATCCAGTGTACCTTGTCCAGAGCACTTTTTTCTTTGGCCGACATCGTCAAATCCTGCTCCACAGGAACGGCCCCCGTTTTAAGGAAGAAAGAAGCTATTGATAGTAAAACTAGCAGTGGCAACGATTTGGCGAAAATCATTCTCACACTTATTCGATATTTTTATGGAATAAAATCAGTAAAACAAAAATTCAAGTCTTTAACAACTCTAAAGAGTTGACACTTGACAAGTTGACAGTCTCATTGAGCTATTACACTCGAAATGCCAGCTCTAAATATAATAAGCTTTTTCTATTACATCCTTTTTCTGGTTTTGATAGAAAACCCCAAAGCGTGTCCAAAATTCTATCGACCACGGCACAAGGAAATTATGAAAAATTGTCGATTTTTTCAACACCACGGTCCTTGACCCTTTAATCGAGAACAAAAGAGAGGACTAACGTTAACGTTTTACTTGCTACTCCTTCTTGTTAGATAGTTAGCGGAGATGTTGAACTGTTTAAGATGGTAAAGCTTCAAGTATTTATCAAACTACGACTTGTATGTATTCAGGTGTAGTTTTTTAATTCAGTATACCAACAACTTTTTTCAGATTGAGAGACACAGACACATCGAGTTAGCAAATCATTTTACAATAGTATAAAAAAATCCCGAGATTTTTTAAATAATGAATTGATGCTTCTTCTTTGAAAAAAACTGATACTGAATACCATGGGCAGATTCTAAGAATTCCCCCATCTCATGTCTGGTTCTGAGAAATTTAATAACCAGCTCAACCACAAAATACTTGCTGTCCGAAGGTTAAGGACATTCTTTTCCAAATTAGTTTACAACTGCATTGCAACTAACTGTAGACTAACAAATAATAAGATGCTCTCTGATAATCAAAGTGAACTGTCCGAACTGTTGTTTTGCACTTCACTATGAATTACCCCAACTGCACATCCATATCTAATTCTAAGGGCAATTCATAAACTGTGACTTTTAAAATTTGATTTGTAATGAAATTTGCGAACCTTACTTTTTACTTTTGGAAGGAAATCAAATTTTAATTAATTTTTAACTACCTGTATTTTTCAGCATAATTATAGCTTTCAAAATTTTTGCAGTTATGATCCGAATGTCCCGAGGCGATTTTGACCCCTTAGTAGTCTCTGGCATATTTGTCTCGCATATTTGTCCGGCATACGTCGGAGGAATATTTGTCCTGGAATAAATGTCAGGGCTCGAGAATCGTTGATTGATTTTTGTAATTGCCAAGGGGTCAGCCTAAAAGCAATCAGTATAAGATTAAGTTCGCCAAACAATAATGTTCAGATTTTAGACCAATCTACTTAATATCGGGGTAAGTGTCAGTGCACCCTTAGCTAAGCATTAATAATATGGCCATTTAAGTCTAAAAGCCATTCTGCCCAGCCCAGTGACATTAGTATCAGTATAATAGATCCTAAGGGAGTTCCTGCTTTCAGTTTGAAAAATGAGTGTGTAGTAATTTTATTAACTTTATCGATTTTTTCCCCTTGATCATCCATCTTTGTAAATTGCTTTGCGGTTTAGTTCATTCGATTTGCAGTTTTTTGACAGGAAACTCGTGGAGCTCAGAAGACAGAGACAGAAAACTGGATTCTTGCTCTCAAGCCTACGAATGTAATCCCCTTCCTTACCCTCCGTGCCAACTAAGTTGAACCTTAAAACATATTTGGATTTTTATTACAGATATACTTCTTCAATATCGGGGTGGACCATGGTTTTTTTACCAATGATGTAAAGCCAATACGTACGATGCCCAAAAATAACCTTGAATATGGATACCCGCCCGATCCGCCTCTTGAGATTTACATAAAAACCTTAAGAATTCTATAAATTTACAGAAAAGTTCATCATAGTAACTTCTACCCTGTTGGCTTATACGGGTTACCTGAATTTTCTCAAATTCGCCGGAGTCTTTCCATACAAAATCGCCATGGTAAGTCAACTTACCAGCAATTCAAGATCATCTCTGCATTCATCCGGCAAGGAGGTCATCCGAAAGATTTGGACAGTCTGACCATAAATTGAAAATTATTCAGGATCATATTGGGATCTTCCGTGATATTCGCGACCTTCTGAATGCGTTTCGTTTTTAGAGCTAGTTCAGAAAATATCATATTTACATGTAGTCAATAAAGAAACCAATTGAAATGATTTATTATTGCATCCAAAAAGAGATATTAGTCGAAATGGTCATAATAGACAGGACACGCAAGAAATATCAATATGATATGTAAAACAACACAGAAGATGAACATCTCTCTGCCAACCCAATTGACAAATAGAATTTTAAATTTAAAAAAAAAATCAAAACTAGCATTTTCAATTGGTTTCCCTTGTCCCTCCCAGAAATGTGGGGAGCTGATCAGCGGAGATAATACTCAAAAGGAATCTGCTCCATTCTTCCTTATTATTTCCAAATATTTTCACAGCTCCATACCGTCGAAGATTCAGAGCTTCACTCACGGTCGCAAACACGGGGGGAGCTGTAATACACAAGAGGATATTGTTTTTTAAACTCAATTCGCATTTCCAAAATCAGTCTTAAAATTTAAAAAAACTCAACTGTTCAGGAAGACAATGTTATCCGACATTCCTGGATAATTTCGCCTAAAATCCAGCACGAAGTTTATGTAAATCGGCAAACCTAAAAAAACATTTAAATTAATCCCAATTGTAACTTAGGAGGGGGAAATAGTTAGTTAATTGACTTACAATTAAGACACCCATGCTGGATTAGATTGTAACCCTGGAGGTTGAAGATGACCTGCATCTGTGTCACGAGTTCACCCTTGGCCTGCTTATCCCGGATCTTCTTGCACGCGATTTCAATAGCTCGGAAAGCATGTCTGGTCGTTTTGGCCCGTTGACCCGAGACGACGGCTCGTCTCACATCCCAATCAGCTACATTCGCTGCCACCACTGCAAGTATTAAATATAATATATTAGTTAGTTAATCTACTTATTTAACTAACAATGAGGATTTTAAGTTTAATTATTCCAATTGTTTTGATTAGCCTACCTGGTCTTCCCGTGAAATCCACGCCTTCCGTGTCGATTGGGAACTCTTCACTGAAATACGCCAAGTCTTCAGACAAGATATCGTCCATTCGATTCTCTGCCCTCCACTTTAAATGCTGCAAATAATAAATGGCTTATTATTGTAATTAATTCAAATTAAAAGTAGTTTAAAATACTAATTAATAGCATGCAGAAAATTAAGCCAAGCTTACCGTTTTTAGCAAGTTGTCTGCTTGAGGTATATCCAACTCAGCTCCTGTCCCATCATTAAAAATCCAATTAAATCCAATTAAAATAATCCATTAAAGAATTAGCTAAATAAATCCCACAAATTAAAACTTACGTCGCAACCATTTGATGAGATAAATCTCAGACTTCATGTAATCATGGGGCAAACTGCTACTAATAATTTCCTTAAACTGACCATAACAATCAACAAGTATAATTAAAAACTTCCCTAATCCATTAACAATGTTTTATTTTAAATTCACCAACCTTTTCCAATGCTTTTTTCTCCTTGGCAGTTAGTGTCAAGTCCTCCTCCACAGGAATCCCATAGTAGGCCGGAAGGTAAAGGGTGACTAGGACGATGGCAATCAAGCCCACGTTTCTCCCCAACATTTTCAAGAATATTAAGTCAAGGATTGAATATTTTCAAATCTTTTAAACTAACACTAATTCCTTTAGTACAAATAAAATGAAAAGTGAGAATGAAATGAGTTGAAAATCAAGTTGGACTACCAAGACAGATTTATGCAAAGGTCGGAGTGTTTCCTTGCACAGGAACAAGTTGGTAATGAAGTCGGTGTTCTAGGTCCACCAATCTTTTATGCATATTATCGTTGGCCCAACTGAAGGCTAAGGATATAAATTTATTGGAATCAGAGGGGGAGAGCATGGAAGGTGACTATGTAGTCTTGTTATCTGCGATGCTGGCTACTTACTGCTCATGTTGTGTTTTAAAAAAAAATTTAATAACCACAATTCATAGATTGCCTGTACTGGGCAATTATTGTAAAGAAGAAAATTAAATCTTCACTTAAATTGCTAAGGGCAATCAAAAGTGAGAATAATTACGGAGGACCTTCCACGCGAGGGAATCCCTGTGTTTCTATACGAGTCCAGACTAGTTGACGAGGGGCTTATTAGGGGTCAGTGTGACCTACGCGTGCCGTTTTGAGAGTAGTTCAAAAAATCTACCACTCAGAGTTATCGCGAGGCACAAAGGTTAAAGGTCATCATACACATTTATTGATAGAAATTTAATCCAGTCTGGATTTAAATGCCGTAGAAATGTCACCGTCCCTGATGATGAGGATGTATGATGGACTTGCTTGGAGTGAACTGCTACGTCAATGAAATTAACCTTTATATTTTACGGATTATTTAAACGATGTTTTAAATTTTAAATGACGTTTAAAAGTGTCCATAGTTCATGGAGCATTTGTTCATCTCTGGAACGCTTTATCTAGAACGGTTGAAAGGATGGGAATAGCATTTAGATGAGAATGGATACATATTGCATTGGAATATTTGGTTTACATTTATAAAAAAATTATCTTAGTGTTTTTAATAAATTATATAATTATATAAGTCATTTGCAAACAACACATTTGCTCAGGGTGTGAATTGTGAATATATTAGCGATTGTTTATTTGTAGTTTGTGCCATCAACATAGGATGGAAAGAATAATAGCCTTTGTCAGCTCATTATGCGCTTGTATTTATTTTATACACTAGCATGAAACTATATCCCCCAAAGCTGCAAGCTCCAACTCTCTATCAAGTCAAGTTCGCACGCTGTAGGAATACAAAAATATGGACTTCACCTTGAATTACTATTCGTGTTGGATTACTTGGATTTTAATTAATTACATTTGGTTTTTAATTTCATGTGCTACCGTTTGACCTTGTTCTCCCAACACCGAAAACCATTGTTTAGGTGAAATAGTTGTTTTTAAAGGAACATATTAGTTGCAAAGTTGCTATCAGACTGTCTGTCGAAAGTGTAAGGACAGTGTGGAAATTTTTGTCTCTGGTCTGTAAACTCTAGGTGTATTTGTCTCTAAGCATATTTTTCGCATTCACGGACAGCAAGTATTTGTATCAAGAAAATATAATGTGAAGTGTGTAGATACTACTTGATTTTTCAAGTTTTGATTTAAGAAAGGTATCAGATATCAGTTCAATCCGAAAACTTACCGACAGACTTCGACAGTCCTATATTATATTGCTGGAGGTCCGTGGGACTTTTAGATGTAGATTCTCAGGATTTAGAGAAGGGTGTAATAATTAATCGACTGAAAAACGTAGTAGCCGACTGGAAATTTCGATCCAAAAAAAAGTCAGAATGCCATAAGCTTCGTGTTTACATCGCACAAAGAGGCGTTGTATTTTTTTTGCCTAATCACCCGAAATAGCCATTTTAGTCTACATTTCGAAAATTGTAAAAAAATTTAATTTTGATCATTGTTTGAGGTGTGAGGTAAAAAAAACCATCAATCTCATTCTTTTATTCGTACCGGATAGTATAGTTATTCAGTATAGTATAAAGTTTTTTGGATGCACCGTGAATCTGTATAATGTATTGAAGATTTTAAATGATTGCCTTTTTTATATTGTGACATAGAAGTGTAGCAAATTATACGAATTAATTAAAAGGACTCAATCTACATGTTTGTAAAAAGCTTAGAGAGATATCTTGCTGACAGACGGACAGACATGGGCATCACAGAAGTCGGCAGGACTAAAAAAAATCAATTCAATTCAGCGTGTTCAGCATCCCTTAATTGCTTACTTTAATATTTTGGCCAACATGTAATTCAAAATATGACAGAGTTTCTAACTCCTTTGACTTCTTATCATATGGATTTTCCCAATAAGCTTCTGACAAACATCTCAGCACCTGGAGAAACAGGTGGGAAATTTCGTCAAGAGAAATACATGAGATAGTAGGAAGACAAATAAATTATTTAAATCCATCAAAGCCATCCAAAAAGAAACTTTTATTACTAAAAAGCTATAAATCACCCAAATATTGAGTCTGAATATAAATACGTATCTACAAAAGCATTGCATCACACAATCTCACAGTGAACTCAGTTATTTTTCAAACTCCTCAGCTACTTAATAAAACCTAAGACGCTAAGATCGGCTTAAAAATGGAAACGGAATGGTAACCTTCATATACAGTTCGTATAGTCGTACCCATATGTACAAAGAATACATACTATAAAAATGTACCATGAACGATATCAGAGATTTCAAAGGCAGTAAGTAATATCAACTAAAAGTCATCAACATCTTCAGATTAGTACAAAACTCTAGATCTCTCTTGTGCCCCCTAGGGTCGTTGGAAGCTGATCTGGGGGGATGAGGTCCAGGACAAATTTCCTCCATTCCTCCTTGTTCGTCCCGAATCTTTTCACAAGTCCTCGGAGAGGGGGTTGAGCGAAGGGTCGAAGAATGTCCAAAACAACCCGGAAGAAGTCGGGGGCTGTAATTTGCATAAAAGGCTTTTCAAATCTTTGCTAGTCTTTGCTAGTCTTTGCTAACAAAATCTCAAAGTCAATTTAGGGCTAAGAAATGAATTTAAAATCCACAGCTTCCATAATCTTTCCATACCGTTTACGATAATGACATTGTCCGCCATGAAGGGGTAGTGATCTTGGAAAGCCAGTAGAATATTTACGTACATCGGCACACCTAGAAAAGCCATGAGCATTCGAGTCACACATGTTTACAAAGCCAATAGTGTCAAGGGCTTGCAAAGGGCTACTATTGATAGACCAATATATATTTTTTTAATCATCTCAATTACATCCTAGACAAGCATGTTGGACGAGGTTGAATCCCTTGAGATCGAAAATAGCTTGGAATCTCGTCACATTCTCCCCTCGACCTTGCTTCTCTCGAACTTTCTCACATGACCTTTCAATCTCTCTGTAAACGTGGCGTTCACCCTTGTTCCGATTCCCGCTTAAGATCCCACGTCGAACGTCCCATTCTCCAGCGTCTCCAGCCAAAACTGGAAATGAAATTTTTTTACAAACAACTCGTATACCAAATTAAAAAACTAATTTAAAAAAACCTACCAGGCCTGCCTTCGTAATCCTCTCCCTCATAAATGGGATAGCTCTCATTGAAAGCCGTAAAGTCTTCCTGGAGAATGGCATCAATGTGGTTCTCTGTTCTCCACCTTAAATGCTGTGAGAAAAAAAGTTTCAAATTATTATCCTTGTTTGAAGGAAGGTCAAGGGTCAACTTACATTTTGAAGCATCTGCTGTGCCCCATAAACATCCAAATTCTTAGCTATTGTACAGAAAAGAATCAAGTCATAATTATCTCAATTACTTTGCTAATTAACCTCAATGGAGTCTTTTGTCTTTTTATAAATTTGGACAAGGTCCTCCTCTCAGGTATTTGTGTCAGTTATTCCTTTTTGTCAGTCGCGTTTGTGGTTCAATGGGATTTTAGTCCTTTTAGTCTCGGCATAGTCCTGAACTGCATTGTAATTGGTGGACATGGTAAAATCACTGCAAAAAGGCCTTAGAGTTAATTAAGGGCAAGATTACTAAGAAATTTATCACACTCGATCGTAAATCAGAAACAAAGGTTACGCGTATCACAAGCCATCAAAGTCAGCATGACTTTTTATCTCGCAAGAATTTAATTTTTTTTACTAAATCTTTTAGCCAAAATTAGGGAGGTGGAGATAAAGAAAATCTCTTTATCGCAACCTCACTATTATTAAGGAAGAGATTGTGTGTTGTATTAGAGTGAATGGTGGCAAGTACTTTGAATTACAAAATGTCGAAATTCTTTGAGATCAAATAAAGTTTTCGTAATTGCTACATGGATCGAGAGAGAGAGAAAAAAAAAATCCACCTCTGCCAGTTGTCGGTCACTGTAGCGGATGTGATTCTGAATGCTCGTTGGAGTAGGAGGATTGCAGAATGAGATTAGACACTTTCTGTTAATACATTTTGACAATGCAATCCTTTGGGGATTATTGGCTCAAATTTAACAAAATTTCAATGCTCATTTCTTAATATTTTCTTACTCTTAAGTAATGGGATGTTTTTTTATGATTTCGTCTTCAAAATTGTTTTTTACAAACTGAAATTCACACAATTCCTCTATACTATGTTACACACTCTGCAAGGCAAAAAAACTTTGATCAACCACGTATGACTCAAGTCGTTTTAGGGATGATTTCCAAGAACAATCTCAAAATCCATACCATACCAAACTCAGTAAAATCTGTCTTTCTTAGAAATATAAACCCTCACGGAAATTGAATTTTTTTTTACAAAAAACTGTCAGTAATTAAAAATGAATTCATGTGATTTCTCTCAACGTCAAGTTGCTAGCTTTTTTGTGTCAATCTGTCAATTCTCAAACAATCTCGAAATTCAGTCGACACTTTATATTGACAGTATATGCAAAATTGTCAGTAATTTCCAACTAAAATCGAAAGTGAGTCCGTCCTTGTCTGTGGTATTCGTGAATCGATTGTACACAAATCTATTAATAAAGCCTAGGAGCTAGTCCTTCATTAAAGTTTAGAAATGCATAAACAAAGGGTCTCCCCTCACCTCGAAGCCATCTAATGAGGTAGACATCTTGCTTCATGTACTCATGCGGAACAGCCGTTGTCATCATCTTTTTGAACTGAAATACACACACACCAAGAGGAAATTATTTGGGTTGTGCATGACAAGACTCGAAGATAACCTCCTCGTTGGCTGAGAGAGCCGTGTGCCACACAGCTTAATGGTTACATGGTCAGTTTACTACCTTAAATGCAGCCCTCTACTTTGTCACTTTATGCTCACTTCTCCTTTCATTAAAAGGGGTTCTCCATGAACTATGCTAATTTTATTCAACTACAGGGGGGGCGATAATCTGCACAGGCTATTGTGTAAGAATACTATCAGCATTGTTATAGGGTCTAGGGGGTCATAAAATTATGATAATATATTGAATAGCATAGTCTGTGGGTGACCCCTAGGGTTAATTGTAGGTGAGAAGGAGAAGTTGACTATATTACAATCGACAAGGGATTCATACCGGTCTTCCGGTGACCTTTTATTGCAAGTTATGCATCATTTTGGTTTTGATTTTATCAATTGACACCCAATATTTAATTTGTGTACAAACCTGGTCCAATGCATTCTTCTCTGCAAGTGTCAATGACAAGTCCTGCTCGACGGGAACACTCTGAGATCCTTGTAGACACACCCAGACTACGATCCCCAAAACACTTAACTTTGACCACATTGTAGCTATAATTATGAGGAGTATTCTTTTTTAATTCCTCTCTATAAGTTTGTACTCTTCTTCCTGACGATTTCGAAATTCAAAAATAATCCAAAATACTAAGTTATAGAAAATAAATTTTAAATAATTTCTCAAACACTAGCTCTGCTAATTCCGTTATTCGATTTTGTTTCCAACTTTTAAAATTATTAACCAACCTAGTTGGAAAAGTTACTTTTAACTCTTAAATAATTCAAGACTGTTAATTAAATTTTTTTAAAGCTACAGAGGGCCAAGGGTGTTGACGAATCCAAGCCAAAGAAAGGACTGAAAGGGATTTCCCAAACACAAAGCTATTTGTGTTAATTTCCTACACACACACACCACCGGGGTAGAAATGATCACATATTATATTAGAGGATCAGGTTGGACATTTTGAGTCAAATAAGAAGGCCCTGGGGGGGGGGCATCTAATCTCTTCAAGTCTCTCTGACAGAACTAGAGAGAGAGAGGAAAAGTAAATACTTGAACACAACGAAACAATAACAAAAGCCCCTTTGCCCAATGCTTACTCAGTCATAAAGGAATCGTTTTGTTATTCAATCCTTCATGGTCTGTAAACTAAGTTAACAGCTCAAGCTACTAAACTCTGACAACACTAGCCAACTAACAATAGTGTTAAGTTAACAAGTTAGCATGTTGGAAGGACTGTAGTCACTAAACTGATGTGATAATCTTTTTTTTTAAATGCTAATTATTCGAATGTAGGGTAAATAGGGAACTCAATTTTTAACGTTATTAACTTTGAGTTGTTAAAGGATTACAAGGACGCTAAAGATCACTAGGCTTGGAAGGGGAAATACCCTCGTGTACATAATTATAAGTCATAAGCTTGTGCACATATGATTATTGACATTTTTAGACAAAAGAAAATTATCTTATTGAACTGCCCATGCTAATGTTACTATGCTAGGCGGCCACAGGCCCACGAACGGGACATTATCGATAATGACCTTTTGGAAAGCTAAGGGCCAATATTCTGGACATCTTCATGATTATATCTCTCATTTGGTAAAGCTACCTCAGTCAAGTAAATTGAATGAGCTATTCAGCTTTAAAATCTATCCAGTAGTTACGCAGAGAAGTAGTGAAACAGACAGACATGTAAAAATAAATATAGAGCAGATTTGGAATCCAAGCCTATGAAAACAGGACAGAGTGTCCATAGACAGTATTACTTGGCCAGCCCTACTGTGCCGTTCGACATGACTCTTCTAATCTCAGATCCAACAAAATTTGCTAACATACCATTGATTGTTGTTGTCCATCCTACGTGAACGGTCCATATCAGTCTTGTTTTTAAGCTAAGATGAGAAGCGTCAAACCAAAAGGCACAGTAGGTACTATATATTTCCCTAAAAAGGTCATGGGTGCCCGCTATGACGGGCACGGCTTAGAATAAACATATATGAATTGGCTACTAATGGGCTGGATCAAATCCATCCTGAAAGTCAATGCTAATTTTATTTTGCATGATCGTTGTCATGCATCTAATCTGTTTGGTCGAGTATATCGAATGAGCTATTCATCTTTAAAATCGGTCCAGTATTTACAGAGAAGTAGGGATAAATACAGACAGACATTGTTTGAGAATTATACAGTGGATACTGTTTCTTGCAACTTTGCAAGCCGTAAAAGGATCGTTGTGAGTTGCTTTTAGTTGATCTTGGCGTGCAAATTAATTGCAAGTTTTTTATCTTGCAAAGATTCGGTAGTTTTTTGTTTTAAACGTATGGGTGTAGGCTGCAGTGTCTGTGAGCCACAGGTAATCGCCTACCCATCGATGCCAGGCAAATCATCGCAATTGAATCATCGCAGCATATATTCATCGCGCTCAAAACATCGCAGTATTAAATCATCGCAGTCGTTTTTCATCGCGATCAC
>JAQFYM010004308.1:0-15917 GCA_034694785.1 Agrenia bidenticulata | reverse complement strand
CTTTTTACATTTTTGTTTTTTATTTTCAAGTTAATATTAGGGTTTGCATTTTTTTAGCTATTTTTGCTGTTTCTTTATTAAAGCGTATTAAAAAATTTTGTTTCAGGCTACTAAAATTTAAAACAGAATGTATTTTTTTTTAAAAATAACATTTAATCTTTTTTGTCTAAAAAGCGTTTTTTTTTATTACTCCTTTTGCATGTTTTTTTGATATTTTATTTTATT
This sequence comes from Agrenia bidenticulata, assembly GCA_034694785.1. Classification (NCBI taxonomy): domain Eukaryota; kingdom Metazoa; phylum Arthropoda; class Collembola; order Entomobryomorpha; family Isotomidae; genus Agrenia; species Agrenia bidenticulata. The sequence continues at coordinate 15,692 of JAQFYM010004308.1, read as the reverse complement.
AGGTTTTTTGTCATACTTATTAATTTCATAAATATTAAAGAAATATAAAAGCCTTTGTTCTTTGTTTGTTTTAAGGTATGTGTAAATTTTTATCATTTTCATATAGATTTTTTTATTTCTTTTTCAAGGTAATTTTCAAACCATTTTTTTGTTAGGTTTTAATTGTTTTGTTTAAAAACCATTAATGGCACAAGCCGAAAAATTAGATGTTCACGTGATAAGCCCAAGGCTGGATTGAATGGCTAGGAATATCACTTTAAAAAACTTTAGGAAGGCGAAAATAGATGAAGATCCATCAATCGTACATGCAACGGCACAATTCGTACAGATGAAGCGAATACTTGCGTAAGAGTCAATGCACACGATGTGCATCTATCTGATCGTAATTTGGTGGAAGCTGCTATAGGTAAAAGCCGGCTTTAAAAAGCATCAGATAGTGATGTCTCAGCAAGCGTTGTTGTACTGTAAAGTAGCACATTTACCAAGGTAAGGGGCAGTCATCTTGCTTTAGTGCAGATCCACAACCGATAATAAAACCGAACGAACTAATAAAGAAGATGGGTTTACAATGGCTGCAGTTTTCGATATACCTGATCAGTTAAAGGTTACATTTAGTTGTAAAAGACTCTTGCATGATTTTAAAAAAAAGAAAAAAGATTTGTTATATTTGCATTTATTCATTTTCTAGATAAGATTAAGAATGTTCTACTTGGGCTATGGATAAAACTATCAGGGTTGTGCTTTCATAATTTTTTTAGCTTAATAATATTCATATGGGTGTCTATGGTTTATTTTTTCCAGTATTTTTTATATTCATGAAACTAGAAGAAAAGAATATTTTATAAATGCATTTAATAGTTTATCTTTTTATACGTAATTTTACCAGTGGAGATTTTAAATGATTTTGAAAAGGAAGCGGAAAAAGCAATATAAGTTGTTTTATAAAACAAAGGTGTATGGATGGTGTATCATTTCAAACAATCTTTATAACAAAAAATCCAAGATTTTGACTTACATACCTAGGATTCGACGGAAATAGGGGCAAGGATTTTTTTACGCAGGCCCGCATAAAAAACTAGCACCCTTTAACACATTTAAAAAAAAATATAGTGAAAATATAAAATATTTTTTAATGACGTGTAATGACACACGCCTACGTATTCATACTCCGAATAGGTTTCGACCTACATATCCAGATTTCAAAGAAACGATATAGGCCTCTTTTTATTTGTGACCAACTATTTTGATAAACTTAATTAAAAATTGCAATACGCATATAAAATTATTATAAAATAGTTGTAGTTTTTTTGCTTTAGAGCAAAAGTTCTGACGTTAAATGTGACTTTTTTTTTAATTACTCACATCTGAAAGTTAATACTAAGTTGAATATGCTAAACGGTTTGAATTTATAACGCCTAACAACAATCTAGTTGCTCACTGCACGCAGAAAAATTAAGTTTGCCAATATGCCCAGTTACACTAATTCAGTGTAAAAACAGACTAAAATTTATACTTAAACTAATAATAAACGGTAAAATGGAAAGTTAAAATAATGGCGTCAAATGTCGTTAAACATAGGGGTTAACAACAAACGTTTTTTTTTTGTAAAAAGCAACATGGTATACAGTATCTATTACTTTACGCATCTTTACACTTATATATACGACCGTGTAAACTTGTTCCCTAATCAGTTCGTAGTTTTAATAATATTCTACTTTAGTTACACATTAAAAAAATCTTTCTATGGTAATTAGTTTTTTATTTTACTATCAGTGTAGACGGATCAGGTCATGATAATAAAAAAAAGCTTGTTTCTCATACAAAGAATTATAGGGGAGTGCAAAAAAACTATCCAAAAAGTTGTCTAAAAATTCGCAGTTGTATCATTTTTTTAACTTACAAAAACAATGCACAATCTCTATTTAGAATAGTTGAAACCAAAATACATTTAGTTTGTGCGAGTACTTTGTATTTTTTGTGTGTAAATCATATCTTATTTCATGAAAAACTTTCTATGTGTTTTTACTAACATCTTATATTGTATTAATAGGTTAAACTTTTATTTTGGTATTTGGTATAATTTGATGAAGTAACTTTTAAGGCAATCTGGAATCCACAATATCTTATGATACTTATAAGTTATGCTCTTTACTATATACGTTTTGCAAATTTCTACATAGTACGATGTGACCATTGTATAGTTGCATATTAAAGCGTTGAATCCTAACAAAAGCCAAGTAAACATCTTCTATTCCTTTGTGATAAATCTAAAGCAATCTTTTTTCTACTTATATGAACTGTGCAACGTTTTATTTAAATTTTGACTTTATTCATTTGTCTAATTTAAAGGCAATAAATCATGTTTATATAGGCCCACATAGTAAGAATGGAATTGTTATCAGCGATATCTGTCCAAAAATTTATATTTGTTCGAAAAATTCAATGTCGATTTATTAAATAAAAGAAAAATCAGCTAGCTAAGATAATATATATACTAGAAAAAATTGTAATAAAAATGCGAATAAGTATTATATAGTCTATAAATCCTGTTGAAATTGGTACAAAAATATAGTTGTTAAAAAATTTACACAATTAATACGTGTTAAGGGGTTTTAAATATGCACCCTCTTGTAATACTTATACAAATCTCTAAACACATAAAAAAACATAACAAATTTCGCGAAATCTTGTCACTATTCTCGTGTTTTTTTTAGCTTTAAAGTTATTTTCATTTTAAATCTATTTTAAATTAGACATGAGTAGTCATTAAAAATACGCATGCAAAAGTTCGATATTTTTGTTTCTGATTTTTGAAATAACATTTACTTTTACAAACATACATTTCTGTGTTCCTACATAGTAACAGGGATAAAAAGCGCATTGTAGTTTTTTAGGTTATGCAGTTTTGTCTACTATACTTCCATAAAACAAAGTATTGTTTATTTAAAGCATATCTGCATGTAAAACTTACAAATATTGTTTATCGCGTTAAGGTACGCATATGAATTTGCCGTTTTTTCCATATTTATATAAAATTTAAATACAAAAAAGCATTCTGTTTCATATAAAGTTTTAATTAATCTTTTTATACAGAAAGTTTTTTTACTCATAAAGATTTTAGGTTTAATCGGCATAAAAACGACCGGCCTGCAATAGGTGCAACAGAAAATTTATTTTTTTTTATAAAACATAAAATACTTGCTATTTTTCGTTTTATTTTGTATAATGACCTTTTTCGTTGCTTTTTGGTTATTGCATGCATGATCGCATAGAGAATATAGCAAAAATAGATAAAAAAAAGTTCTTAAAGTATAATAATGTTAAATTGCGGGTTTAAAAATACTACATATGTAAAGAATTATTTTGGCACAATTATTTTGACAAATATATCTATTCAATCAAAACATGTATCTTCTAGTACATGTTATATCGGAAAACCCACTACAATATATTGTATGTAAATTGGTTTCAAAACATGACAGAAACAATTTAATCAAAACAAGATGTTAATTGTTGTTTCCAATAAAATTTATATAGATTTATGCTGATATTATAAAAACTCTGAAAAAATTTATTTATGACAACTAAACATGTGGTAAGGATAATATTATATTTTTTTTTGCAAAACCTTGCATATTTTTGCAAAAAAAAAAATTCGTACACGAGGAACTTGTATTTTTGTGACACAACTTTGTATGAGAAAAAATATTTACATAATATTTTTTTTTCCTCGTATTTCAATAAAAAAGAATTAATTTATCGAATCACTGTAAACTAAATTTATATATTAAACCCTGTTATAAAATTCATTTTTTTTGTATGGATGGTTTTATTTTGTATTTAGTATCCTTTACTAAGTAAAAACCGCATAAAAGTGTTTTTGGCAATATCTGTATATTCTGGATATTTTTTATGTTAAAAGCTATACCAATTGATTGTTTTTGTTTAATATACAAATTTTTGACCTTTAAAAATCATTCTTCAAAAATATTCGTGTATTACAGTTAAAAACATTTTTGCCAATTTATAAAAAGCATGCATGTCGTTTTAAAACAAACAAAAGCTGACAAAATATTTATTGTATTTTTTTTTTGAGAAAAGTTATTACTAGCAAAAAAATGTTTCATATAAAGGGTTTTAACATAAAAAAACATATTAAAAATATAGCTTAGCTTAAATAATTTTTTTTTTTTACGTTAATATAGTTTTTATGAATTGCAAAAAAAAACACAAATGCCAGTTGCTAACTTTTATCTGTCTTATTTTTTTCAGTCGATGATATGCTACTCTTTTTTATTTGTTTATTTTCAGATATTAAATTCGATTTTTTTTCACAAAGTCGATTTGTGCTATATTTTACAAAAGACGGAGAAATATTCTTGATATATTGCCTTTCATAAGAAATAATATTATAAAATCTATTTTAATATTTGTTAAAATTAATTTTTTCTATACTTTTGCTAACTTATAGCTGGTAATTTGTTTTTTGTAAGTACCGTATAATCCCGATAATAAGAAATTTTTTTCTAAAAATTTATTTACGTTTTTAAGGTAAGATGCTCAAGTTGATAATACATTTCACCCAAAAAAATTGAATTTTTTTTTATTAAGATTATACGTTATTGTGCAAATGAATAAAAGAAACGCTCTTTTTATACAAGTATAGAAAAAAACTCTTTATTTTGCAAAAATCGTTTTGCAAAAGCTTTTTAAATTGCATATTAATACATAAAAACACAGTAGGTCATTTGTAGACTGTTTTTTAAGTATGTTTTTTAAAAAATGTTCATGCTATCAAAAAAAGACAGAAGTGTTGACGTAAATACGTGAGATTATATATTACCTATTTTTTTTACGCGCAAAATGTATGAAAATGCCAGTTAAACAATTCTATTTTTATTTATAAATTAAAATTGTTTACTATACACGTTGTTTTTACATAGCTGAGGACTATAAACAAAAATGACGCATAATGCCTATAACGCCTGCCTTATTTATATTGCGATTGCAAATGATTTAACCCAAAAACCGAAAGCCGAAATGCCTTGATCGAGTAATGGATTTTTGTTATAAAAAAGTCGTCAATACTAAAGGAAAAAAGAGCTGAATAACACCGGGACAACAAAAGATTCAAATAGTACATCAAAAAACAAAAAATGACGTTTTTTACATAAAAGGAATTTTAATGGTACAATAGCTGACTTACACAGATTGACTTGTAAATTGACTAGCGTTTCTAATGCGCATATTTTTTCAGTAAGTATATACAAAAGTACAATAAATATAACAAGGTAAATTTCTACGTTACCATTAACATACAATTATTTATTTCTATTTCAAAAAAATATAATCGCTTTAACAGGCACTAGAATTTATTGGTTTTATAAGTTATCTTCTTTTTGCTGAAAAGTCCGTTTTTCCGTCAAATATCAATTTTTTGCTTTTTGTTAGTAGCGGTTCGGCACCCAACATCGCATTTTGTAGATTTACCTTTTTTTTGACGTGCATGCATGTTGTTGTTTTTGCTTCAAGTGTAAACTTATACGACAAATTTTAAAACATTGAAAAAAAAATAATAAGCATAACTTACAAATTTACATTTATTATTACAAAAAAATACATATACAATTTTTACCCAGATAACTTACACAATGCATGCCGACCTTTTTATTTGTACCAAGTAGAAAGAGATGTGAAGCTGGTTTCCCCAACGTTCTTGTAAAAAAAATAATGCTTTATTTTATGCCGTTGCTATTACAAAATACAGGTTCGTGTGAATAGTAGAAGATTTTACACGCAAAAAGTGAAAACTGTAGTGACTTATGCCTCACAGGGCATTAAATTTCTAGTTTTTTGTATTTGGGAAAAGTTTTTTTTCAATATAGAAAAATTTAGTCAATAAAAAAAAATATAGGGTCCCGTTTACTAGAAAAAATATAATTACCTCTAGGCCGTCATGTGACTTCTTAAAGCCCTGACAGGTCGATATCATACTGATTCGGCATTAAGATTATCTGTTCGTTTATTTTTTTGTAATCTTGCTTTTTCGACAGTTGAATTACTAGATGAATATTACCATTATTGTAAAAATCTTGTCGAACAAAACAATCTAAGTGATATTTCACACGTTTTTATTATATATTTCACATATTAATTTTACTATCAAGCAATAAATGCAGCCATAGAAAAAATAGTTCATTACTTTCCTGGTGGAGCTGTTACAATCAAATAACAACTTTATAGTCAATAATAACTAATGCAATAAAGCAAACATCATCTCTAAATGCACGATGTGTAAAAATCATCTTTACTTTCCTAAAATTATTAGCATCTACATAAAAAAGATATTAGCAAACTTAATGGGTACCTGTGTACGTATTATGCAAACAAAATTTGTGGCTTGATATAGTTAAACTAATGTAATAATTTAAATTCTAACAAGTGTAGGATCTTATCCAATTAATAAGTACTTTGACGTGTTCGATAGGAAAATGAGATGACTAACTGCGTAAATATATATTATGTATGACAGTATTTATTTTTTGATTGCTCAAATTTATCCCATTACTTTTTTTGTATATTTTTTGTAAATTTTACTTAATTTTATTTAGTATTATATATGTTTATATATAAAATTGTCTTTCTTGCTATGTTTTAGGACATTTTGAACTTAAAAAAATATTTTTGGTTTATTGATATTTATATTTAAAAACAATCTTTATTTTGTTGAATAACACAAAGCATGCATCTTTATTTGTAATTTCTATTAGTAAGACACAGTTTTGCGCTTTTAATTATTAGTTTAATATTCTTATTTTACATAAATAGGTGACATAAGCTAAACATAATTTTATTTACTATATTTTTTTTATTTTCTACAATTTTTTACGTCGTATGTATCGTTTGTTCATTCTTTTATCTCTTTTTATATTAATTTATAGATGTTTTTTATAATTTTCTAAATATATAAATACTTTATTAATCTTGTAATTGCATTTATATGCCAAATTTTTATATACGCATAAAGATTCTATAGTATTTTTACTCTTTTTATTAATTTTGCACTATGAAAGTAAAACTGTTCTTTTTTCTAGCTTTGGTATAATTTGTGGAGCAAAAATATCGCATTTTATTTTTTTTCACACAATCTTTCTTCGTTATTTGTTTTATTTGTAATTTTTTTATAAACTTTTTTCTTACTAATAATTCGAAAATTTAATCTGGTCGTAATCTTAAAATTTTTATTGCGTTGCTTATATAGTATACCATTTTTAGCTAGTTGATTTTACTCACTTTTTTTTACTTTTTGTTTTATTAAATTTTATTCCCCCATATTTATTTACTAAGATTTTTCCCCGTCGAGTTGCCGCTTTGACGTCGGGTAATTCTGCTGTGCGTCAAATTGCCTGCGTCGAGTCGACGCACAGCAGCAGGATTACACAAAATACACTGAAAACGCGACAAAGTTCATTTTTTTGTTTTCTATAAATCAAAATGCGCATAATAGATAATCTTTTAACATAGGATAAATGATATTTAGCACGAGAGTTTATACTTTTTTTTAGTTTATATGTCACATTTTTGGGGTATAATTTAATTAAAAATAAGGGGAAAAGGAAGGAATAAAACAAAACAAAAACTAAACTGAATAATGGTGCAAGAAACAAAAAAATAATACATTAAAATAAAAATGGTGGTATAATAATTATAAACTGAATATAATTACCTGACAGTTGTCAGTAATATAAAATAAACCAATAACCCCGGTAAGCTTCTTCTTCCATAAATGCTGAGAAACATTTGATGATAGTAAATCACGCTTGGTACAATTCTTAATTTTAAAACTGCGTCTTAAATTGCGACTATCACCCTTTATTTATTTTAGTATTTGCGGTAGTAACCGGCTGTACAAAATGCTTAGAATTGTCGACAGTATAGTGGGTATAAATTCCGGAGCAAATGTTTTTACTGGCATAAGCACACCAGCAGTCAGAAAATACTGTACTTTTAGGCAAAATATATTGCTGTATATAACCATAAAGAGTTTATATGTCAAGCCGCGCCACAGACACTATGCAAACCAATCCGTTTTTTTTTTATTTCACAAAAAACCAAACTTGATTTAACACTAAGTTTGACCCTTCATATTTTTTGCCTTTGTTATACAAGTGCTCTAATAGTACATTCTAGCCTTCATCACCCTTTTCAATAGGGTTTCTGATATAATATTCTACACGGACATCACGGAAGAAACTTCCTTTAATCCACAATTGATGCACTGGAAAGAACACTAAAAACGCGTTGCATTTATATACGTTCTCTTTTTGATGCATAAAATTTCTACACCAGAAATAAGATAAAGTGTATATCTCCTATAATTTTACATGTGATCTGGTAACGCAGCGTTTAAAAAAACAGATACTTTTCTACAATTCCTCTTTGGGTATCACCGAATCATAAACTTTTAATCTTTAACCTTTTGTATTTTTATTTCATGCCATACGGACATGATTTTCTTTTATATAGTAATCATATCCGTTTCCGGTGTTTAAAAAAGTCTTTATCGGATAATTGTATATCTTCAGTAATTTTAAAAAGAAAGTAAACTGCTAATAAAATAAAGTGTTGTATAAATCGGGTTCTTTCATCTTGTTGAGACATGTTGATTTAGCATTCCTATAGTAAAGTCCACCCAAAAATGTTGTATTACAGCCATGATTTAATTCTTGACTTATTATATTACTATTATATTTTAATATATAATATATTTCAAAATTTTTATATAAACTAAATGAATACTGAGAAAACATATTTGTCATTGCTCGAACTGAAACCAAAATACAGTCTTTACAGGTTCATAAAATAAAACAAAAAAATTTGCTGCGTTAGTAAACTGTGAAAAAAAAAGCCAAACATTAAGATAATGAACAAGGGAAACCTACTCTACATTTATTCTCATATCAGCTAAGTCTCAATGTTGCAAAGTTTTTTATATGCGCGGACAAAATTATAGCGTTAAAAACATAAATAAAACAGATTAGCCAGAAAAAAAACATTTACTTTGTATTAAAAAGATTCTTTTATCTTTGGTAAAGCCTATCGAAGTTTATTGTATTTCTATCTATGTTGTAGTTTTAATTAATTACAAAAAAAATTTCAATTTTGAATTAATAATACGAATTGGTTTCAAATTGTATTTATTGCTATAAAATATATTTTTATTTTTGGTTTCACACTCCTGGGTGCACTAAAACATGTTAAAGTGTACTGAACTATAGGTACCATGTATTTTTTGTATTCTTTATGAATATAATCATACCCCAAAAATGTTTTATACAAACTAAATAAGCCACGAGTTGCATATTTGTAAAATTAGTTCTACTACACTTCGCCATAAAATATCACGTTTTTATTGTAATATGGGTTTACGAACCCGTGTGCCCGTTTACCGGTACCCGGGCATTTAAGTGTAAAATCAATTAAAAACTACCGGGTATTTTTGTCTTTACTCGGGTATTGCACAAAAGAAAGCCCGTAAAGAGTTAATATCCACACTGTATGATGCTTTTTTTATTTTTAAAATTTGTCGCAAAGGTGCGTTTTAAGTTGTACTATTTGTTGTATTAGTATAATATTTAACAGAGATATAATAAAACAGCAGTTCGGTAAATCTTTTGCGGGTCTTCTATCTCATTAAAACATGTAAGAAAAAAAAATAAACTGGGCCGGTAATAAAACTAGCCATTATAATATACAATTTTATTGTTTATTGTATGTCAGTAACTAATGCTTGCCAGTTTACCCGGTAAGGAGTAAAATATGTGCACGAAATGTACCAAGAAAATACATGCATGTATAAAGCATATCGAAAACATGCTAATTAAATTCAACTGTCTTAATTTTACGCTTAACAAAAAAAAAAAGCTTTTAGGGCGCAATCACAACAAAAAAATGCATCGAAACTTACGCAAAAATAGATTGAATACAACCCAACCTTAGATAAAAACATTTACAAAGGCAGGTACTTACTTTATTAATCGTTTCCTAGTTATGTCTGTGCAGAAATACATTTAAAATTGTTTATTTCGTAAAAAGTCAAATAGACAAAAAAAAAACTTATGTTGAGTTTTGTCAAATAAAGATTACTTTTTATAAACATTTGGTGGATTAAGTTTCTAATACAGGTTTTATACAAAATAATATAATCGATAGGCCCGCTAGATACAAAAAGTCAAATTTACATTTGACATTAATGTATATAACTGCCTTATCTATATCATTTTTTGCTTTAATGCATAGAAAGACATGCAGTAACAGAATGAACCGCTTTTATTAGTGTCAATATTGGTCTGTTTTTATAAAAAAAAATTTATAGTAATTTAATTGTAGTTGCTTTAAGATCTAGCGCCAAAAACTGTAATGTGTTAGACGATTTTGTTGTATCTATTATATATGTAATTATTAAACAAGCTTATACTTGTGACATGTACTGTGATATACTTAAGTAACAAAAAAAAGTGTTTAAAACACGCACATGGCTTTGATTAGGTTTTACTTATATTTATAAATAATAAGAGTATAAGGTGTATCTTTTATTATGTTAGGCATTTTAAAAATATATTTTTTGGTTAAGATTAAAGTACGACACTTGTCAAGTTTATATTGCCAAAAATTTATCTTTTTTGCGACATCGAAACAAATTTTTTTATTGAAATAACATGTTAGTTTATGATAAAGCTAGTATTTGTACACTTATACATCTATATCTATGTTTTTTTAGACTATAGGGCAAGTTTGTGACACTAATGATGGCGTTGCGTCATCAATGTAAGTTTTTTTTTTGCAAAAAAGTAATGCCTGGTTAACAAAACAATTGCTTCGACATGAAAACAAGCAAGTATTAAAGTTCTGAACCTTGTTAATATCGGGTAAAATAATGTGTCCTAAAATTGAAGCAGGAAATGCAAAATTAAATATAATGTATCCAACGCAGATTAAGTATGTGATCACAACGCAAATACGATTGTAAACAAGCAAGCTTTTTTTTTCGAAACGTGTAAACTAAAGCCAACATAGAAAACACTTTACATAGTATTTAACTTTACAGTGCTTTTAAAAATTACGCTTACTCAATAAAGCATATTTTAGGTCACTGTTTTACAAGGCATAGATACAGAAAAAATTACACAAATACTTATGGGGGCTTACCCGGGTACCAGGGTATTGCGTGTACCCAGATATTTTTTTCGACATTTTCTAAAAAAATCCGGTTACCCGACTACCAGGGTAATTTAAAACCCTAATTAAAACGAAGTTGAATAAAATATAAAATACAATATATATTATGCATAAAAATTCATTTTATAATTGTAATATGTAAAATTGTTCATTCAAATGCATAGTTTATTAGCACAACTAAAACTTACCGGCCATGGTACAGGAAAAAGTTTTTTATTATTATTAGGTATATTTGAACTGGTTTTTGTATTTTTTTTTTTTTATATTTGCAATGGAACTTACTTTGTATCTCTTTTAAAAAGTCTGCTATGTTTACTTTTTCAATAAATTTTGTACTGAATGTGGTACTTCTATATTATGTCAGTAAAATAGACCATATGGTGGCCGAACCAATCATGCCCAAGAGGGAATTGAAATCGAAATGTTTACATAAAAAAACAAGAAGAAATTGAAAGCGAATGGAAACAATGATGGAGATGCAGGTTCTTGAATTTAACTACCGCATTGAAGAAGTAACGGATGGCAAGAAAATAAATAAAGTATTATCACCTGGGAGCTTACAACTTGTGCGATTAGTAATGCTCGAATTGGCACGCGGGGTTAAAACATCATTTGCCGGATCGTGTGTATTTCTCGAGAACAAGAAGCAAAGGAATAAAACAAAACCTCCATATATTATACAAGAAAATAAAAAAAAATACTAACAAGGCTAGAAAAGAGAAAAAAGGATTTAAGAGCCCAAACATATTCAAAACAGGTTATGCACAAACAAAAATATTTTATACGGTGATTTGGATATCAAAGTGACAGGCAAATTGTATGTTACATTCGCTTACCAGGAGGGTTATATTGCGCCGAAATGTCCAGAACAGGTAAAAAAAAGACTGGATTCGAATATACACGTTTTTTGTAAGTCAACAATAAAGATTAAATTTCGTTGTGTACCACTCATAAAAAAAGTATAAATATATATATTAAGGTGAATATGCAAACCAAAAAAGGTAAATAAAGTATTGTAACTATGCTGAGTGCAGCATATAGACGCCATATAAGAAAAAAACAATTACAGCCGTAATCTCTACTTCAGCATTTGAGCACGAGGCAGCACGGTATATAAACTAACTTCTAGGGAGGCAAGCCGGTAGAAAATCGGTAAGTAACTATAGGAAAGTAGTAAGATTTGGACCTTAACCAAAGAAAAGATAAAGACACGTATTAAATTTGATACAAATTAAATAATTACGTAACGAAAGACGCATATTCGCTACCAATAGGCCATGATACTTCAAGAGCAACAATCGATCAATGTGGTTCTCGGCTATGGACCTAGAGGAGGCTGGTTACAGCGTGAAAAAAAGACACCGACCGGCATAAACTGATTTAACATTTAAAGGAAAAAACGTAAGATTAAATGTATGATTATGGGTTGCAAGAACAGCCCGCAAATCTTACAGATAATAATGATGTGACTGCTAGATGGGTTTAAAGGACAAGGCGTTGACGTATACACAGACACGGTTGTGTTACACGCAACTGGTAGAGAGCGTCATGACAAACTAGTGTTCATGATAATACGCAGACTAGTAGAAATTAACTTAAGACTACATGCAAAAAACTCCAGGTAGAGGAGAATAAAGTGTAATTATAAGAAGTACGATCGATGGCACAAAGATAAAACATTATAACACCAGAAAATTACAAGTAGAGATTAGCGAAACCAAAACGATTTGAAAATGAGAAAATGTTAGGAATATTAAATTGGTATCAGGAATTTTTTGGTAAATTGGCAACGAAGAAATATGCGCTTACGCACAGTCAGACTGTATAGAACAAGCAGGAAGTGGAAAATTCACGGATTGGATGAGGGAAGAAGTCAACAATATACGTAGATAAATAGTAAAATAAAACACCATAATTTGCCAAACTAAAATGATCGTTTTATTCCTGTAACCGACGCCTTAAGTTTTGGTCTGAGCGCGATCTTTTATCAAAGCGGAATTGATGGCAAGATTCGATATATACAAAATCAAAGCAAAAAACCTACACCAACAGAGTCGAGCTAGGGCATTTCGGAAAAGAAATGCTCGCAATAGTACTTTGGAAAAAATCTGAATTTGAATTATAGGGCAGAAGATTATTACTTACAAACACCTACAAAGCCCTGCCAAACAAACGAACAAAAACATATTTTCAAAATATCGTATAATTAGATGGATCGAACAGATCCAGGGTTGTGACTTTGAGATCCAATAAACAAAAAAAATATGCTAACACAGTTTTATTAAGCAGGACAGCCGGAAATCAAATAATATATAGTGACGCGACAGAAAAAAGGGCAAAGATAAAAACATATAACTACAACATGCACGTACAATAAAAACGCGGGTAGCAAATTTGGGTAAATGATAACGGTTATAAAAGAAAAATACACCACGAACGTATAAGCAAACAACCATTACGAACAACACATCTTGCATTACAACATGGATCTGCAGAATGTGTATATCAAAGATTGGCAGAAGAGCTCTATTGGCAAGGAAAAAAGAAAAGGTCTAGAGAAAGAGGTATATCAATGTGAAAGATGTAAAAAAAAACAGAACAGGAAGAGATGATAGCAAGAGTTAACATATAAAAAATTAACATATAGATGTACAAAAGTGCGTTAAGATCTAATTGATTTAAGAAGTAAAAAAGCGCATGGTGTATTAGGAATTGATAATTTACACGATATTTATGCGCGAAATGTAATACGTCAAAGACGACAGAAAACAAAAAGCAGGCATTAAGCAACTTGTTTAAGGATGGCGTGATACCTTCGAGAATATAAAGTAAAGATGTAGCAAAATTATTAAACAAAAAAATAAAGGAATATCCACAAATGATAAGCAAAATACATACAACAACTTTAATACCAAGACAAAGCAAAAATGTAATGTATAATAGGGTTTTTGTGTCCTAAAAGAAATATATTGTAAAAAACTAAAGAAATAATGCGAAAGCGTATTGATCTAGTCATAGGCGCAGTTAATTTTACTTATTATAGTCAAGTCAAATGCATACCGAAACATGTAAAACAGAATACTGAAAACCATAGAGTACTGCAACAATTTATACACTCTAATCAATATAACACAAAAGAAGACAAGAGAAGAGCACGACACACTAGTAATTGAACCAAAGAGTAAACTATGCATAACATAAAAATACAAGCAAGAAATTGTGAGGGCGGTTATAAGAACTAGTCGAATACAGTGAGAAGAAAAGTAACACATTTGGCTACTTTTTGAAAAACACAGTAAAGATAGCACATAAAAGGGGACATTTCTTAAAGCCGCTAACCGCTAGGATGATGTGGTACCCCTATATTATGTCAGTCAACAGAACACACTAAGGTTGTATCATGGATATAGAAAAGAGGGCAATTTGCTTGAAGTAAATATTTTGCTTTTAATTTTGATTTATATAAGCTACAAATTAGAGACGAAAAATCGGCAACGCAAGTTTTTTACAGGTTAAATAATTGAATGACAAGATACAAATGTTATATTTTCTTTAGCTATTGTATATTTTTATTGGCTATAATATATTCTTAAACAAGGGTATATTGTGCTGTAAAATATGCACACGACTGTAATATTCAAAAATAAAAAAATGTCAATATACATTTTTTACATTTTTAAATTCTTTTTTATCGCCCCTTGCTAGACTGGTATTATAAAATAGACAAGCGTTATAAATGCTGACCACCGATCAGTTTTTTTTTGAAGGATACTATATTTTTACAAATACTATTTTAAATAATTTCCCTTAAAAAGACAAAGCTATAATGGCCATAATGGCTGGTGTGACCAGACGTACTTTTTTTAAAAGTACAGCTCTTTTTTTAATGTTCAAAATTGTCTTTTTTATTTTCCTGCCCTTTTTTTGTGTTTTTTTTATTAATACTTTATGTACTTCATTTTAATTTTTTTTTACATAATGCAACGAAAATTTGTAAGAAGACAACAAAGTGTCCACAATATGAAATGTATTTGTGAACAAACAGTGCAACTAAAGCGTTATTTGACAATACTTTGCGTGCCAAAATTAACAAATAAAAAATACTTACCGTTTATATTTACTTACTTTTATATAGCTTAAGCAAAAACAAACAATATGTTTTATTTTTGAATTTGGAAATTACAACAATAATTTTGGCAAAAAAGAAGCGCAACCTAGACAATATTTAATTATGTGTAATTTTTAATTAGTTTGAATTGAATAGATTGCAGATTATATCAAAAATATTTATGGTTTGTAATTTGTACTGCACTTTTAATGTATGCTAGTTTTGATGATAAGACCGTAAATAAATAAATATATGTGTTTTTTTTCGCTGTGGCAATTTATTGAATTTTTTAAAATAAAAGAAATATCGATGTAAAGAATGATAGTTAAATTTTAGTCAATGTTTT
>JAQFYM010004307.1:0-15919 GCA_034694785.1 Agrenia bidenticulata | reverse complement strand
ATTGCCATTTAATTATAATTAAGGCCTCAAAAAAATTTTGCCTCCCCCCCCCCCCCCAGAAAAATATTAAAATATCTGCCCTGGATATAGCATATTGTTTTTACGCCTTCAAAAAAAAAAAAATACATACAAAATTTATTTTTTTGATAAGAGGCCCATAAAAAAATTTTCCCCCGGGCCCAGTGTTGTCTTTGGAAGGCCCTGCTGATCGGTAACTTTATCCAAACATTTGAATTATCTTATATAAGATTTATATGTTGGAGAAATCTTTTTGTGGTAATTCACACTATTTTTAGTTTTTTTTACATTTTTATTCATATCTTTTAATATGTTTTAAACATAATAAACAAAAAAGTATAATCTTATATATCTTGTCTCAAAGTATTGATAAAAAAAAAATTACGTTTTAAAATTATGGTATAATAACATTGTATTATCAGAATTACTTTTAAAAATGATACTTTCTTTACAAAAAAAACAGTACAATTAAATGTATTAATTAACAAAACAATAGTAATATAAGGTTTTTTGTAAATTTAATGTTATTTCAAATTACTGTATAGTTTTATATGTTGTAACGTAAATAATAAGATTTTAAAGCAAAAATAACATTAAAAAATATTTAACTGTGCAATCATTTCTAAAAAACGCCTAGCATGTCAAAAACAACGATAAACTATACAAAAATATGCAAGAAAATTGTTTTTTATATGATTAAAAAGCACTTTTATTACAAAAAGTTACATAAAATTCGAGTTTTTAAATTTGCTAAAAACGAAAAGTGGTTTGTATATTTGTTAAGGGCAATTTATTAAAATAGGCATTTTACTAAATAACAGGGCAAGTTACGTTTTTGATCTAAAAATATATTAATTCTGAGGTCTAAAAGAGATAATTATCCGGGCATGTAATAAAATGCCTGATTATAAAATATGCCCGAAACATATACCGTAATGTATCGAAAGGCAGGTTTGTCAAAGAAGGGGTAATTAAATAATTTTTTAATATAAAGGATTTAAATAAAGGTCTTATTTATTTAATTTTTTGCCTGGTAATAAGGAATTACGAATATAATCACAGTTTTGTTTAAATTCAGTTCTTTTTATAGTATCCGGCTGCAATTGGTTATAAAAATATTCATTATCATATGAATCGCACAAAAAGTATATACTGATGGCGGTAGCTCAATTTTGCAGCTTTAAAAGCATTTATGATTGTATCTGATGAAATTGAGTGGATAGTTTGTTCAACCCACTTAGAAAGTATGTTTTTGGGTAAAAAAATAGGTTTTCCATCGACAATCCCTCCATTCTTCATCCATTCCGAAACATAGTGCCGCATTTTTGTTATAAACGACTTTATAACACGCACGTCAAGTGGTTGCAAAAAGTCTTTGATCCACTTGGTGCAAAAATAACAATATATTCTTATCTTATAATTTTTTCAATATTCAGGTTTTCTATGGACTGAAAATGCATCCATGATTAACAGCTTATATTCTTGTGATGAGGGGAGTAGATCAACATATTTATGCATAATTTCTGTATCAACCCACGCATTTTTCTGGTCCATGACTTTTAATTCCCCTTTTATATCATTCAAGCCCCGCGTCATATTTTTACCTTTAAATAGTACAATAGGGTTGTCGAGATACCCTAATGCTTTTGCTGTGAGAACTACTGTAAACCTGCTTTTAGAAGCATAATTCTTTGAAATTGATACTTTCTAGAACCCACACTTCCAATTGTGTAATCAGACGAGAGGTCAAAATTGACACCCGTCTCGTCCATATGTATAAGTTTTATTTTTTTTATATCATATAAATTAATAATATCTGCGATTATTTGTGTATAATCATTAATAATAAAATAGTCAATTTTGTTTAAATTTCCTTGAGGTGCTTGATTTTCTTCTTGTTAAATTTTAACGTTCTAGGAAAGCCTGTATCCATGGATTTCTAAATGCAGAAGGGGCTTGTTATAAATATGTATCAAATTTTCATAAGCTATAAGGGCCTCTTGTCTTATGAGTTTAAGTCTACGGGAACATTGTCTGCTCTATAATCTGGTATTTTTGCATAAACTTTCTTTTCAACTTCTTCATAATTAGGATTCTGAGCGGATACAAATTTAATGGTGTTTTTGTTTTTAACAGGCTTAAGCCTATCATATGCAGATACACACTTTTTAAATATGTGTGGTAAAAAGTCTTTGTTCTCTTGATACTCAGACATACCCTTATCAGATTCTATAAATTTTTCAACATGCCTTAATTTGATCCCAGCATTATATTAGATTTTTACACGATATTCCCCTTCTACTCTAGGAATGATTACTGTGACTTAATTAAAGCAAAATTTTTTAAATTACTATACTTTGTTTTGATTTGATTTTATGTTTTATTTATACCCCTGGTGAATGGTATATCTTAAAGTCGATGCCAAATGCAGCGCGATGGCCGATGAAGAATTATGTGACTTTTCTGCTCTACCTGTAAACATTAAGTTGGGATGCTAGTTAAAGTTGAATAAAACTTTATATTTAAATGATATTGTAGCATATTTCATAAATTATTTTAATTGCTATTTTAATAAAGTAATAAGATAAGACGAGGAAAAATGAACCAAAATATTTTGCAGTAAACTGCACTGCACGAGTAATGAACTTGATTTTTTGATTTTATTGTCTTATAAGCAGGCCTTTTCGTTTACGGAAAAAACAACAAAATTTCCGTATTTTCCGTAAATAAGGATTTTTTGGTAGAAGTTATTTACGTAAAATACAGGTAAAAGATAAAATTTAAGAATAAAAAAAGACTATTATTTTTTAGTAAGTAAAAATCAACTCATTCAAGGTATAGAATTTTGCAAGAACGCATAAATATATATATAGTTTGCGAGTCATCAAATTATACATAATTCTGTAAAGAAACAAATACTCTAGAAAAGCGTTGTATTTGTACGCAAAGGCTTAACATCTTAGACCTACAGAAAAATAAAAAGTACACAATAAAAAACGTGGAAACATATAAGATTGATGTTTTTCTACAACTATACCTTACTACTTATTATGTTGCTGTAAATTACAAACAAAAAATGATAGGAAATTTTTCACAAAAAAATTATAAAAGACTAGGTAAAACGGCAGCTAGAATTTATATTACAAACAAAAAACAGCACCTAAATTGTTTTTTTTTTGTTATTGTTTATGATTATATTATATTATAAGAAATTTTTTATGAAGATGTCAAAGTTGCAAAGATTTATGTTGGTTACGTTTGAGGTGCGTTATTTTTTTTGTAAGTCAAGCATGGATTATTCTTTCCTTTACACTTATCTTATAAACGCTGTTGTTTGACTTATAAAATAGTTTTTTGTCTTATTCACAATATAGTATTTTTGAATGTAGTAATAATTAAAAAGGGTTTAACTGGTTTTTATGGTTACATGTACTATTGCGACTATACTTTAGGATATATTTGCTTGTATAAAATCTTTGTTTACACTAGCAAAAAACAAGTTTCCGTAAAATCCGTAAATAAGACGTTTCAAAACAGCAAAATATTCCGTATTTAAGTATTTACGACTATTTGCGGAAATCCCGTAAATAAATAGGCCTGCTTATAAGATTTAAGTCAGATTTTTATGTAACTTAATACTATTTTTTTTTCATATAATGATATTATAATAATGATAAAAACAACAGACTAGAACATATTTACATTGATTAACACTTTAAACACTGAAACTAAAGTAAAAATAAGATTTATATTGCATTATTTAGATGATATGTGTAAGATTTTACAAAAAAATTGTTTAGCTGTTTCAGATGCTTTTTAGAAAAGCTGGTTAGCATTCTAAATTTTGTTTTTTGATATCCCGTTTATCTTAAATATGTTTTTGATATGTATTTCTACTTACATTTATAAGAGAAAAGACAAGAAACAATTAGATAATTTAAAGTCATAGTTGAAAATATACAACCTCGCATTAAAAACAAAATTTAAACTGCTTTTAACAAAAACATCTTTTATTCGATTATGCATATAATTATATAGTTTTGTAAACTGTAAGTTTAGAATTATATCATTAGGATATTTTTTTTTTGTTGTTTTGTTTTTTTTTTGCTGTACCCCTTGCATAAATAATTCTGCAATTTATTTTTGTCTGGGATAAGGGGTATTTGGCTGGATCTATAATGATGAACCCGGCAAATACTACTGTATGAATAGAATAGGGATCTACATGTTGCCAAGACCTTTTACATCATATAAATCGAAAGAATTCAGCAAAATCTTTATTGTTGGCGTATAAGACTACCTGGAAAATTCATTTGTTAACTAAGGGATAAATAAAATCAAAATCAGAATAAATGTATCAAAAAAAAGGGACATTTAATTAATATCCCACCTTACTTGTGCTACTTTACGGTACATTAAACAAACATGTTTTAGATAATGAGTAAATACAAAAAAAGTATACGTACTTAGTCATTTATATAATATAGTTGTTATCAAAAGAAATTATATGTGATCAAACTGAGACATATCTGTAAAAACATATCTTTTTTAACATTCCATAGCTTTTAATATAAAAAAACTAATTTTATAAAGCAACAAACAAAAAACTAGTTATAACCGTTTAATATTATAAAAAACAAAAAACAATTAATATAGTGTAATCTTTAGTTCTAAAAAAATACATAGGCTTTTTTACAAATAAGCGGACTAATAAAGATATAAGATTATAGCGGTGAAAAACAGCAAACATTTTGCCATTGATGTTAATTAAAAACAAAAAAATGGTTTTTTTTTTACTTTAAACTTTAATATTTAAATTTAATCAAAAATGTTATTTATAGTTTAAAACGTGTATACACGCTAAATAAAAATCATTAAAACTTAGTTTTTAAGATTCAATATGTCAATATATGCTTTATTTTTTACAAGCAAAAAACAAAAAGTGCAGATCAACTGTTTATGTTATAAATAAAAACAAATAGCTAAATACAGTGTTACTGAGTTCTACATAACGTTAGTTTATGTAAAAAAATTATGATTTTTATAATTATTTTTTTTACAATATAATTTGTAAAACAAACAACAAAATCTGTATGGAACAAAAAAAAAAAGAAACAATATAATAATTTTTTTGAATAGCTTATAAAATTATTTAAAATTTTTTTTTACCAAACCAAAAGGTTTTATTATAGGGCTAAAACAGTACAGCTTGTTAAAGATCACTTGCAATAGTAAGTCTAGCATGTAACCACATAAAAAAAATATATAAATGCGAGCTACGAAAAAAAAAAATAAAAATAAAATATTCTATGTTATAAAAATGCAGTATACTTTGTTTTTTTGCTATATAGAAGTACACTGTATTTAAAAGAAGGTAAACAAAAAGCACATGAAAAAGCGTAAAAGTTTAACAATTAAAAAAAAAAAGATGACATTTTCAAGTATATAGAAAGCTTTTTACATTATTTATGGAGTCTGGACAACTCGCCTGTGCGAGTAGTACAAAACTCGCCCGTGGGGCATAAAAGACCATTCGCACCGAGGGCGATTTTTTTTTAAATAAAAGGAAATAATTTTTTATAGATAGTACTATAAAATAAATATAATGGAAGCAAAGATGTTATATAAATAAATATAATTGTTTTTATTTAAGTTTTATTAGCTTTTGCAATATTTTTTCTTTTTTTTTTTAGATATTTTATCATAAACTAACCCTATCCATATCCCTAACCCCAACCCTATCCCTAACCAATTTACTAGCGTTCGAACGCACAAAGATTTACATAAATGCGTTTTTCGAACTTTTTTTATTTTTCCCCGCTTTTTAGATATGTTTGCTTCTTTTTTTCTTGAATTACATTGTATTAAATTAACTTTGAAATTTTTATCTTATGATTAAACGCACTTGGAGGTAAAAAATTCAATAAAAGCAATAAAAAGTTTTTTTTTTTTTTAAAAAATAGTATTTAAAAAGTAGAAATTCCAGATAAATGGTCCATTAAGACCTTTGTTATATTTCTTCTATTTTTATGTTATTGTTTTTTTTCGAAAAATTAAAATAAATTGTAGAATGTCTAGTTTGGTATAGTTGAAATAATAAACTTGTATATCGAATACCTCGAACTAATCTTTTTTACCAGTAACATCGATAGTTTTTCTTTTTTTTTTCTAAAAAACACGCCCCCAGGGGCGAGTTGTCTTTTATTCCCCGCGAGTAATTTTGGACAACTCGCCCCAGGGCGAGTTGTCCTCGCCCGAAAATGCGTGTAAGTTTAACAATTAAACAAAAATTAAAAAAATATTTACAACTATAAAGAAATTTTTTTACGTTGTTTTTATATATCTTCATACATGTTGTATCTTTATTATGAAAATTGCTTATTTTTTTATTGCTTGTTTTCTATACAGATAAAAAGCTCAATTTACTAAGTTAATATAAAAAGAATCAAGAAAAAGAAAACAAAAATTTTACTCAAATCTTTAATAACTTTTTTAAAATAAATTGAGCTTTTTTATAATTTGCTAAGGTATTTTTTATCAACGTTTACTCTAGTTTTTAAATTTTTTTATGTATGGTAAAAGTCAAAAAAAAAGTTTTGTTATTGTTATGGTTATATCTTAAAAAAAAAAAGATAAGTTAAATCATAAATTGCAAAAAAAAAATTAGGAATTTTTAAAAATTAAAAAGTTATAAAATATACATGGTAAATTATTCAACTATTCACTTCTTTTAATTTTGGGAACATAAATTAGCAAGAAAAATTTTTTAGTATTGCAGTAAAATATCGTTTAAACAATTTTGAAATATGATACACGAAACTAGAACAAAAAAAAAAAAAAATAAGAGAAAATTACAAACTACAAACAAAAATATAAGTACTGTTTTTTTTATTAAAAGTAAAAAGGTTAGTTTATTGTTTTAAGATGTTTTTGTTGTAAAAAAACAAAATCAAACAAATTTTTTTAAAAAAAATAGCAAACACAAACAAAATTTACACGTCCTGTTTTGTTTTTGAATATACAGATTGTACATAAAAACATCTTATCTTACAGAGTGACAAACGTTAATACATTTAATTCCATTCCTAAGTTTTTGAATAAACATAGATTTAACTTAGCAAAAAATATATAAATAACATGCATACTGTACATCTTGTATTTAAAAAATATATTGTATCCAAAAAAAATTACTTTACATGATGCATTGTATTGTGTCGAACATTAGTAAAATAAAATCTATCACGTAAAATTATGATGCCGTGTTAATAAAAATAAAACGAATATGAATTATTAGTTTGTAAATTACAGAACAAGTCATTGAAAAACTGAACTTGTATTTTTTATTTTCCTTTGTTTTAAAAATTTTTCTAACTAAATAAATATAATATTTTCAAGTTACATTTCCTATATGCCGATTCATAAAAAAAATATTTATAAAAATAAAAATGTACGGGGTACTATATTATGACTTTTTAGTTTACTATTCTTATAATTATTTAAATATACGTTTCTCGGCGCGCTTTGGTGCATTATGGACATTTAACAGTTTTTTGTAATAAAACATAAATTACATCTTTTCAGTATTAACGCAAAAAAAAAAGAAAACACTATTTTTCTTTTAAAATGCCATTAAAAAGTTTAATGCTTAGTTTACGCCAGTGATGATCTTTTATAGCACATCATAAGATGTAACTTAGTTTGTGCGTAAACAAAATGGTTAAAAAAGATAATTAAAAAAAAATATATATTTTTTTTACTTAAATTTTTTCTTTAGATCACTGCCATCTTTGATGATGTAAAACGTGAAAAACAACGGTTTAAAAGACAAAAATATAAGTTTTTATTTAAACACAGATACGTGCTTATGTAAAAGTCAAAAAAACAAAAAATTATTTATTCTAAAGAAAAAAAGGTTACCATACGATTTAGTTTATACGTTTTTAATTAGGTCTGCAATTTAATCAATGACTTTTAATAGTTATCGATAGTTTATATCATCATTAATATCTGAATCCCATAAAATAAATAAAACAAAAAATACAATGTTATTTTGTAGAATAAAATCAACGCGTAAAAATTTACTATTTTATATATGCGGAAGATCGACAACAATCTATACTAAAGTGTATAAGTTTAAGTAAAGTGATATTCCCGGTAATGTAAACTTTACCTGATTTTTTCTTTCGCTTTAAGACCTAAAAGCATATTATTTGTGGCCTAAAATGAAAGAATGCCTAGGTAAAGTTCACATTACCGGGATTATCACTTTACCTTTAACATATACAAAACATAATATACGTTATATGACAAAAACCACACAAATGCACTAATGAAAATACTCATTGAATTAGAAAAATAATATTTACACAAATTTTGTTTTTTATGCAGTTTTTTTTTTTTTTATTTTTTAGCATTTACATCTATTAATTGATTTCTTCAGGCCATGCATTCCTTAATATAAATTTTATTTTTTAGGAAATTAGTTTCAGGATATGTTTTTGTTTCCACAATGTATTTTTAAGATAGTGCGTAAAATTAAAAAAATGAATACATATATACGTTAGTTAACACGATCAAATTTATGTGCAAAAACAGATATTCACTTATTGGATATATGGATATAATACTGACAAAGACATATCTACATCTTTTAATGGACACAATAATACCATATTTGTTTATAAAATAGTATAAGCGTTTTGACTTTATCTGTTTATCTTATTGTTATTTTTTTTTCTGCTGTTTTTTAACATTATAGAAAATTATAAATAATACTTAAACCTTTTTGTCCCAGCATAAATTTTTATCTGTTTTGTGTTATCTATATAATTTGGAATTTTCTGATGGCACATGTATGTTAAATTCTGTTATAAAACTCTTGCATAAAAACATACATATGAGTTAATGTCTCGCCATTTCGTTTAGTGAAACGCAATTATTATCAAAAAACCAAAACAAAACATTAAAAAGCCGAAAAACATTAATTACACAACTTGCGACTTAAATCTACACCGTTTAATTTATACTATTCATTTTCTATCGACGCGGATGAAAAATTGTATAGCTCTTTGAAAGTATTAGAAACAGAGAGTCAAACGTAAAAGCATATATCGAGTATTACACTTTACCGTTTATTTTGTATTTTGAATAAGACATATAAACATTAACTAGTATAGTTTTTGTATGTAATTATATCAACTAAATCAATAACTACACTTGTAATATTTTTTGTTTATTTGTAGAAGCATTTAATTAAAGTTTTTATATTGCAAAACAATACAAATGTTATCGGAGACTTCAATTATTTTTTGCTACATAAAAAACCTAATCGAAACAAAAAAAAGCAACCCAAATGATTACTAAAAAAATAATTAAATTTTTAACGAATTATACTCAAAAAATCTTTTTTTTATGTTACAAATTTTCAACAGATGTATAAAGCTTAAATGTAAAAAAAAATAATAATAATTCGGTGTGAACTTTTATCCATACGGTTTATAAATATACTTTTTTTTTATTTTTACATAAAGAAGAAAAAGAATAGTCTGTTGCCCAATTTACTTTTTTTTTCAATTTCCACAAAGTATAAATAAAGTTTTTAGACAAAAACTTTCCTAGAATTAAAATTTACAAACAAACACTGTAAAATATTTAAAAAAAACACTATATACAATTTAAAAAATAAATTTGAATGTGGAATATAAACAGCAAAAAATATCAAAAAATATTTAACTAACCAACAATGTAAAGCATGTAAGAAATCTAAAATTAATCATAAATTTACATACAACAAGTTTTTTTATGTTAAATTTTTATAAAAATCATATATGTAAGAGCACTGTTTTTAGTTAAAAACTAAGTTACAAAAAAAAAAGCGATTTAATTTACAGTTTTAAAATCTAGTAAAAAAAGTAAATTCATTACACAGCATCAATACAGGTATCAAATAACACAGCGAACGCTAAATTCAAAGTAAAATACACAAAAAAAATTGTTATCATATATCAAAAAAATGTAAAGTTTTTATAACAAACTAATTACAAAAATAGTCAAAAAATACATTGCAAAACCATATAAAACATAAAAAAAAATACTGTGAATAACTTTTATACAAAAAAAAAACAAAAAATTGATTATGCGATAAAAAAGATTTGACTGATGCGCAATTTTAACTCTAATTAATTTACGCAGTGATGGGCTCTGTGGTAAAATTACTACTAGTAATAACATACTATAATGGTATCAATTAGTTAAAGACGTACAAGATAGAAAAAAACACTTGTTTATAACCGAACACCAATAAGCAAATGATAGATGTCGAACTTTACAGTATAACAGTAATACAAGCAAAATGCCACGACAGCATGGTACGAGATTAACAAGAACCACATTATAAAAGCAAAACTTAATAAATAATCATTCTAAACCTTATCTAGCTAGATCCAGCAAGTAGAATTCAACTGCAAAATCAGGTAAAAATGTTAACAAAAATACTAAACTGCAGAATTATGTGCCAGTTTATCATGAATTATAACGTTTATTGAATCATTCAAATGACCAAAAGTTAAAATATGATAGAGTGATACATCATAATATACCTTTTATAGAACAATGGGTAGCTCTTTGCCGCATTATAAAATTACCAAATACATGGAATTAAACAATACTTACTTAGGTTGGATGTAGCGGGCTAAGACCGAGGATTAAAAATAAAATGTTCAGAAAACATTTTCTATTTACTTTACTTTTCCTTAGAATGTTTTATCTCCTATATAAGCATCTATTCAATACATATCTAATCATGTACCTATTGCTTTGTTATACGTCTTAACTCGTACGAATAAGTATATTTAGAGTAAAAATCTCTTACTTTACCCACAGTAAGCAGTTTAAGAAATCTTATATGTTTTCCCATTTTTGGCTGCATTTTTGACTTCAACCAAATATAAATCACCATGAACTCGATTTTATACAACTGCTTTTATGTTAAAATCAACGTCCATTTTATTTTTCCTCGATTAATTTTTTATAAATACCATATCTCCTTCTTTAAGTTGTATGTGGTATTGCACTGCTTCGTAAATTATATTTTAAATTTAATAAATTTTCTAGGACCTTTAATAGGTTTTTTTAAGAGCTTTTGTGGGAGTCATTCCGATTCCTCTATGAATTTTTTTTATTGTTATTCACACTTATTTTTGATAATTTTAGTCTTGTGGACCTGGTGTCTAGTTGCACTTGTTCTATATGCTCTATTAAACCGCTCTAGTTTTCAATTTCTTAGATTGTAGTATGACTGCTAATTCAAGTTTTTTTTTTGTTTTTCTTGCGAAATTAACATACTTCTTTATTTGTAAAATCTTTTCCGTTATCAGTTAACATTTCCTTATAAGTAAACCTTTTAATAAAATCTTCCAAAAATTGTACACTCTTAAAGCCTGTTTAAAATGGATAGTTTTATCAAACATAAATCGACTAACCCAGTCTACAGCCAATAAAACTTGTTCTCCTTGTGTTAGCTCTAATATATCGATTCCGATTTTATCTCCTTGTTTTTTTACTTCAATGTACTGTCAAGTCTTCGTATACATTGACTTTTTTTTGCACATATTTTGCAGTATATTAAAACTTTAGCTATTCTTCTTTGTTATGTTTTATTTCTTTTTTTACTATTTTATCTGTAATGTTTTTTGTACTGATTGTATTTATAGTTGCGTTTCGAGAAGTTTCTATTTATAAGTTCTATGTTTTTTTCTGCATTTTGTTTTTCGTGTAATTCACTTACATAAATTTGTTTTTTTTTCTTTATAATCTTTCCCCTCTCCAATAATATGTAGAGGTGGTGTTCCACTAAAGCGTCGGAAAGTTTATAAGCCTTTCGTTATATATGCTCTACTATAAATTATAATTGCTCAAAGCGCAAGAACTATCTTTGTATTCGTGCGTTTCCAAATTCTTATTTTCTTTCTATTTCAGTCATTTCTACATAGACAGTTATTAGTTTAGTTTAATTCCAGTTATATTAAATTTATGTTTTTTCATTCCCCACAAAACTGCAAGAACTTCCTTTTTAGTAATTCCGTAGTTTTTCTCAGCCTTGTTAAGACACCGTAAAATATATGCTACTGGTTGAAAATCTTGCCTTAGCGTACACGTTTTCCTTTATCAGCATCAGTTTCTAACTCGAATTTATCATCTAAATTAGGAATATCTAGTTCCAATTTTTTTGCCAATCTTTGTTTTTTTTAATAAAGCATCAAATTTATCCTTACGTCCACTTGATCTTTTTTCCGCCTTCTAGCATTCATAAAAGGCCTTGTTTGTGTGGTTATTTCTTTAAAGAACATTCTATCGTTAATCTTCATCTCTATATATCGTTGTACCCCTTTTCGTGTATATGGTCTACATAATCTATAATTTCTTGACTCCTATTTATTTAAGGTCTTATTTTGTTAAGTATAATTTCATATTGAAAATTTAGAATTTTTCTACACATTGTATTCGTATTGCAGCGCTTACTATTACATTATATTCAGCAATTCTCTGTAAACTTAATTGTAATCCTAATCGTGCTCAACTTTTTTTTTAATCAAAAAATTGTATGTCGTCAATAAAAATAAGGAATAATTTCCCTATCAAATCCTTAAATATAATACTCATCGCTTTCTGGAAAATTGCAAGGCTCTTTTTATATCCTTTTGACATGCATACAAATTGTAATAATCGTGTGCCTGTACAGATGGTAGTTCTTTCCTTGTCTGATTCTTTTATCTTTATTCTAACAATCTGTTTATTAAATCATTAGTAAAAAGTATTTTTTTCTCGTAGTGAAAATCTATTTCCTGCACCTTTGACATTTGAAATTTTTTTAGTTTTACTTATCATTTAGTCGTCTTAAAACTGCACAAAAACGCAATTCTGTATTTTTCGTACAGTTACGATATTGGATTTAAACATGTTATAGTGCTTGGTTCTATTATACCATGTTTTTATAGTATAATCAACCTTTTCTTAAATTCGATCTTATCAAGACGATTGTTATTTAAACGTGAAAAAAATACAATCGTAAGTGTACCAGTATGAATTTCACACTCAATAAGAATATTCTGAGTCATAAGTCCCTCAACTAGTGTATTTGAAATCAGTATTTTTATCTTTGTCTATTTGCGTCTACTACAAAAAATCGCGTTTGTAGTTATTTTGGTTAAACCTAAATTCTCAATATGCATTTCCAGTGGTATTAGCTGGTGTTGGCGCCAAACATTTCCTATCTGCTTTTTACTAGTGTTTTTTTGAATTCTTTCAATTTATCTACAATTGGTTTTGTTATTATAATATGACTTTCTCCGGTATCCAATACTGCTGGATAGTGTTCTTCTCTTATCTAAATATATCTTTCATCAATGATTAATTTAGTAAAGGTAGCTTTTCATGGTTTATCTTTTTGTCATAACTTCCTGTATTTGCAATTTTGTTGTAAATCTTCAAATTCTTTTTCATATTTTTGCATTTTTGCATTTTTGATTTTTTGTAAACCTATTTTTTTCGTTTTGTTGACAATTTATTTATACTGTCTACATTATTTGCCTTTTTTTTAAACCAACATTTTTCAGTAAGATGGTCTTTTTTTTGTCAATTATGCATTTCAAATCTGTCATTGGCTGCTTCTTTCTACATTCTTCTGATAGTTGTCTAATTTTGTTGCGATTCATAGATGCTTTTAAGCTTATCCCGTTTGACGCCTTTTATGCATATGGCATAGAAATTTGTCGATCAGCATGTCGAAAGATTTTATGATGTTGCGGAAACTGTCTTTTTACATACGACGTTGTTTTGTTCGTAACTGCATTTTGAGACATTTTAGTAATAAAATTTCAAAATTGACTACTATCTCTGTATATTCTTTTACTCGATTTTGTGTGTTTTCTCTATTTTTACATTTACTGAATAGAATATATTCTGTAGATTATTTAGAAATTTTTACCTCTAATCTTTTTAAGTGTTTTATCATCGTTGTAAAAGTGTGCATATCCCAGCCTTTACATCTGACAAAATTATCGTACCAGATTTCATCATTATACTTTCTAAGTGATGCGTAATCTTGACTACTACAATATGCAACTATGTAGTCTTTACATAACTTCCATGTTTCTGGTAAATTTTTTTGAGCTTTTTTCCTAAAAGGCAAGTTTTAATTCTTCTATGCTTTGATTTTTCCCGTGATTCATTTGTGATCTAAGTGAACGTCTATCATTGTTAACATCGCCCTTCTAAATAATAATTCAAATAGGATGAATTTGGAGTCCATTGATCTTCTAAAAATTTACTCTTTTAAACGTGCGTTTTTCTTATTATCTTAAGCTTCAGATATTCTGTATAAAGCTGAACTGGAAAATTTGCATTACGCATAGGTTTGTTTTACACAAATAAGTCATTGTTCCCATGGTTGGATGTAGCGGGCTCAGCCCGAGGATTTTTACTAAGACGTTTAGAAACCATCTTAAATTTACTTTACTTCTGCTTTAAAGTTTTATCTCCTATATAAGCTTTACCAGATACATATCTAATCATGTAAATATTGCTATGTTATACTCCTTAGCTCATACAAATAAAGTATAATAAAAGGAGATGAATTTCCAACTACTTGTACAGAAATAAAATACTAAACCGATGCTTTAATAATATTTTGATAATAATAGAACGTTCATTTACTTTGATATAGCATTTCGTATTTTAACTTTTTTAAAGATACACTTCCTTCTATAAGAATAATCTTAGAAATGCGAATATAAACAGGCTAGTGTAGTTTTAGTTTAATTTATATATATTACAAAAAATATTGTACTTGCAATTTTGTGCCTTCCATAGCATTCAGAATTAGCAGAAAGGAATAATAAAAAAATTATTTCATTAATAAGCATAACTACAATCAGCAAAAAGTTTATTAGCAGAAAATATAGTGGATATGGAAACAGCTAATATAGATCTCGAAACAAAAGAAAAGTTAGATTAATTCGCTAGAAAGGTAAAAAACACTAATAATACCTTTACAACATATGAAAAAAAAGCAAATTTACAATCAAAATCAACGTAGCAATTTATAGTGAAAATACCATAAAAAAAAACTTATAGTACAAAGAATTGTCGAAAATTAAATACAAACTATATATCAATAAATTGAAAAAATAATGATACAACGAACTTTTTAATTTGTTGACCTAAAAACCCAATCACAAAAATCGAGCTTATAGGAAAAATAAAGGATAAAGGATTAAAAGTATTAAGTACCAAAGGTTTTTAAAAATCTTATATATATGAAATTTAAATAACAAAACGACTATCATTCAAAGCTCTAGATAAAAATAAAACAGTACATTTTACAAAAAACTATATATCCAAAATCAATGGCATTGCCACAGCCGATCTAGAACTTAAACAACTACCTTACACGACATACTATCTTACATTTTACATTTTAGCTTGTTATACAATGGTATATTAACCTAGGAATGGACTTTCTAACTTTCAACAATGTTTTATTTAATCTATTCCGAATTTGTTATTAATTGGCAAAAAATCATTGAAAATTTCTAATTGCGAGTATGAATGACAAAATTTTCGAGTAAAGATAAATCTAATAAAAATCTGTTTATATGTGATTGATCAAATCGATAATAGGGTAAGAAAAAAGTCGTTGGAGAATCCTATATTAGGCAAAATAACAAAAAAAAATCATATCACATAATTTTTTCAAGCACGATACCTATACAGACACGGCTATACGGCAGGTTCGTAGCGAAGACAGAGGGGGGGTGGGGGTGAAACTTTTCTTCCGAAATATTTTCACGCCTGAATTTAGAGGGGGGGGGTCTTAATTTAGAGGAATAAAAATTGAGCCATT
>JAQFYM010004306.1:0-15920 GCA_034694785.1 Agrenia bidenticulata | reverse complement strand
TCCTGAGTTTAAGGGGGGGTCCTTTTTTGGGGCGTTAAAATGCCCAAAAAATATATTTTCAGAAAATTCGTATTTTTCAAATTTTCTTAAAATTTTTTAAAAAAAATAAAATATATGTTTTTTTGTTGTTTAAGTAGATTTATTTTTGCTTGCCCCCACCCTCTGGGTACGCCACTGAATGTACCTAGCCCACTTCTTTAGCTATAATTTTGAATCACAAAAAAAGTATCTAGTGACAAACGCAACTTACTAAAAAACATTTTTTGAACATGGTATATATTTATAGTTGTTTTGTATTATAGTATTTTCAGGCAGTGCATAAGAAACGTAAAAGCGGCTCGTCTTAAATTGATTCTTTTATGCAAGAAAAAACTATTTTAGTCGAGAATTTGCTATTATTAATATAACTGCCACAAAAAAGTATTAAAAAGATCTTTAATAGAATGAATATGTTTGTAAAACATTAAGTATTTATTAACTATCAAAACAAAATATTATTAACTTTTATGTTTACATCATATATTACGAAAGAGTATTATTACTTTTACCGGAGTCCATTTTCTTATGCGCGTCTAAAGCAAAGACGTAATTAAATAAATTCTTCATCATTAGGGCATCCATCCCCGTGTACCCGGGTACCTGGGTACCCGGGTATTTGACTAAAAAAAGGTTATTTTTATTAGCCTAAGTTTTTAGCGAGTTACTAGCTTTTTCGGGAATAAAGACAACTTAAAGCGTTTTTTGTACAGTCAGCTGTTTTTTTGTGTAAAAATCGTATGTATATCATCATATCTTACAATAAAAAGATGTTTTTAATAAAAAATCTTGTACAAAATCTAAACTATACACAAAAGCTTGTTAACAATACGCAAATTTTGTACAAAAACGGCACACCTAGTGTATTTTTTCTATAACTATATATAAAACATAAAGTTGTTTGTTTAAGTATAAAAAATTTATTTATTGAAGTTTCTATGTTTTTTGCAATTTTATAAAAACTTTTTTAGCCTAGAAAAGCTGCATGCAATATAACAAGAAAAAAACACCCGTTTTTAATTTTGCTTTCTGCTTGTGTTTACGGTTTTTGTTTTGTCTCGTAAATACTTAATTTTTTTTCATTAGTTTCAATATTCTAAATAAGCAAAACTTTTGATGTTTATTTTTTGCGAATGTTTAGTAGCATTTTGTATATATATGTATTTTACAATCACTGTTTAAAATATTTTTCTGCGATAAAAACTCCTATTAGTCTTATATATACAAAAAGTTCAAACTTTATTTTTGATATACAAAACAAAATCTGTTTTTCTGTAAAAAAAATATTTATAGTACGTAAACTTCAATATATTTTTTACATAATATAAGTACAATATTGTATTTTGTATCATTTTTTACTTATCCTGTAATTAAAAAAAAATATAATTACAGGTTATTATTGTTAAAAAATAATTTTTGTAAAAAGATGTTATTATAACTTCCCTTACTAGACGTTATATAGAAAAAATAACATGCCATTATCATTTTCAAATATTTGAATACAGGATATTTTGCGACAAATTGTGTATTACGCGATCATCTCTCTGTACATAAAAAGCAGCGTATTTATGCTAAAAAAAGCTTTTTTGGGTATATTTTTTTAAAACTATTAATAAAGATTTTTACAAAAATTGTGTACACGGTGAAAAAAATACAATAAATTGAATTCATTAATACAACAAAAGTATAAACAAACTGTTTTTTGTTTCTCTTTGTACAAAAGAAAAGAACTTAACTCAGTTAAAGTTTGTGTTCTTATCCAAAATTGAAATTATATATTGTATCCTATTTTACAATTTTGTTGCACTTTTATATTTGATTTGTAAAATTTCGTGTTTTGGATATTTTTTATGTTGTAGATGCATATATAAAACTACATTATAATTTAAACAGTCTTTTTGACAATTTATATATGTTAAGGGCAATTTATTAAATCAGACATTAGATTAAATGCCTTCCCATTTTATTAAATGCCAAAAACATTCGGCAATATATATTTATTTCGGTATTTTATATAAATTGCCTACATAAAGTGAAAATTCCCAAATAAAAATAAATTGCTTAGGCAATATTATATAAATATAAAATCTATATAAAATAAAGGGTATATGATAAAAGTACCCATTTTCGCAGAAATACCAAGATACTTTAAGGTAAGGGGTCATAAAACATGAATCCTTTTTTCTTGTAAAAAATGGAAAATTACCTATTTATCAGGTAAAAATGCTAAACAACAAACTAAACCAGCAGTCTTCAATTTTTTTTTTTTCGACGCCCCTCGAGATGACCAAAAAAAAAGCCTAAGAGCCTTCCAGATAATAATTATTAGAACTTAGAAGTCAAAATAGAACGTAATATGTATACATAGTATATTATATTATGTTTCATCAAGTATTTAACCTAATTAGAAAGAATTGTACTTACCGGAAGGATTGAAAAGGATTTACAAATAAAAAATGGATTTGACGCTGAACTTACATTACAGTTCATGAGACGATATCATGCCTTCTTTTTTGCATTTAGAAGTATTTTATGCATAGGGTTCTATTTTACTTGTTAAATCAGAAATTCATATGCAGGTTTGTGTTCCCAAATAGATAAAGACTACGCAATTAAATTTTTGTCGAACAAATTCATTCAATTTGTATTTTTATAGTATTTTTACAATTTTTGCATAACCTTACATGCATTAAAACCTTTTGTTTTTATAATAACTCACAGGCTACGGTAAATACAAAAGAATACAATGTTTGTTTAATTTAAAGATAATCTGTCTACAAGTTAAAAAAAATCCAGAGAGATTATTTTAAACATTAACATTAAATAAAGTCTATGATTATGGTAAAACATTGATAAATTAAAAATAAACTTATTAGTATTATAATAATAATAAAATTGACGTCCAATAAATGTTTTTTTATAGTTTAGGCCAAAAATCCTTTTAATCTTTACTATTTTGCAAGGGTTCCATTGTCTAATTTAGGGTTCCAAAAAGCAATTATGGGCTCCAAAAGGCAATTATGGCTTCATTGGAACTTTTTTGAGACCCCTGAACTAAACCATACAATTGAATGCAAGAAATTTATAAAAAACAGCTCTTTACAAATAAAAAAACAATGCATAATGATCGATACTTTAATTAACCGACTATATTTATTCAATCCCTAAAATGCAACAGCAAAGTAAAAACATTAAAAAAGAAATAATAAAGATGTAATAGAATTAAATAAGCAAACAAAATTGAGCATAATAAGCAAATTGTTAAATGAAAACATTTTAAAACTAGAAAAAACATTAAAAAATCACGCAAAACACATCTGCTGTTATTTTTGATTCAATAAATGTATCTTTTGTAAGATTTGTGTACTTAAAAAAACGCAACGGCGTATAAACGATACACCGTAGGGCAAACAAAAGTATCAAAAATTAATTTAGTAAATAAAACGCACAATTTTTTAAATGAATATTTAATATGATTAGTTTTGCAAATACAAAAATCCGCAATAAAAATCTGTCTTTCTTGTAAAAAAATCATCTTCATTCACATTTTTGCGCTTTTACTGTATAGATTGTAGCCGTAAGTCTTTTAGGTTTATGGTCACATGATTATGTGCTTTGTTCCTTTTTTATTTAGCAAATCTAAAAAAAAGCGATTGTATCCGTGTACCGTGTAGTCAGCCCTGTATAAAGCAGTGACTAGGTAATAGCTACTTAGCTTGTCTACAATCGTGCATGACTTTAAGATTAATTGTATTGACCAAGAATTTATTTGGCCCTGAGTGGCAAAAAAAGCAATAGGAAAGTTTATTCGTGATTGTTCAAAAGATACCAAGATAAAAAAAAAATTTTACACGTTACATGCATACAAATTAAATTGTAGGAACAAGTACCAGCATCCATAATCGTTAGATATTGGTGATGCTCACGCAAAAATTCGGATTTGGCTAAATAACTTCTAGTTAACGTCCATTTTCTATATTTTTTGTTTTTCTGTTGTATTCGGCACAAATCATATTGTAAAATTTATTTATTTCGGTTTGTCTAAAAATTTGACAAGACCTTGTTATATATTCTTTGGAATATACAAATTGTAGGCAATGATCTAAAAACTAAATTAATCCATAATAAACTTTACAAAAATTGTTGTAAAAAGTACATAGGACTTTTCTGACAGCTTTGTAAATGCCTATGGTTTCAGATTAACATCCATCGAATATGAAAAAAATCAAAATAACTGCTAATCATTACTATATTCGTTTATTATATAGGCTGTTGCGTAAGTCTACGTTGCTTTTTAATACATTATTTGTATTACTTATACCTCAAATGTTCTTTATCAGAGTTGAAATAAACAGGCATCGTCAAATTTTCAATCTTGTGAATATGACCTTTTAAAGCTTTCTTCAAAATCTATACTCTGTCACGTAGTGTTATTTTCCTTAAATTTCTATAAAGATGCCTTTATTACGCTCTTGTATAGAAGGTTTTAATTGAAGGTTGTGAATATTGTAGGCTATACCCATATATAAATTATTTATCAGTGGCATCTTGACCTGATGCCATGAATTCACTAAGTTTGCGCTACCCTTGGCAAAGAGTACATCAAGATAGATTTTGTAGTATTTCTTTTGTAAAATAGCTCGGCAAAATATAAAATTACTACGCAACGTGCCAATAATTTGTTGTCTGTATTTTCTTTCTGAATAATACATTTATTCTATTACTAAATAAAAATAATGCGGCAAACATAGAAACTATACAAGTTTTGTGTATGAATCATGCTTTCTGTGACCGCGTTTAATGACAGACTTGTACAACTTTATCCCACATATTTTGTTCGCAGGTTTCTGAACTTTTTGTGATTGCGTATTTACGGTAACGTGTGTTTTTAAAGTATAAAAATACGTTTATTTTTGTGTTATGTAGAGTTTTTGATATGCAGTTCCGAGGAGGCAAATTTAACTAATGTTAGATATGTCCATACAATTTGAACAACTACATATTGTTTTTACTAAATTGTTTTTACGTTTGCTTTTGATAAATAATCTAGAATGATTTATTCTTTGTACGCATATTTTTTTCTGATCTAGATTAGTTAAAAGATTTAACTTTTGTCTAGAGATGTTAAATCGTTTTTTTGCTCATTCTCGAGATCCCGGCTTTTTTGTGACTTTTTGCACCTGGGATATCCCGGGATAAATATATAGTATCTTACTATATAATTTTGCGATATAAATTAGGGGGATATTGACATATATATTTATTTAAGTATAAAAATGAAGCTACGACCCTTGTACAACAACAACAAAATATGTAGACTCATTTTAGCTACACAAAAGCTTTTGTTATTGTAAAAATCGTATTTTTTTGTATGCCATTCGCGTTTATGTAGTAGTAAACGTGTATTTTAAAACTGATAAGAATATTACCTGTGACTTAACCAAGTTATAACTACAAAAAAACGCACCAAATGCATACGAATATTTTAAATACATTGCAGAACTACATGTTTATATGTTTTATGGCACTCTTCAAAATATTGCTTGTTATTTTGTGCACACTTTAGACTACGTACGTCATTATTTTAAAAAGTATCAATTTTTTTAGCGATTGATTTATTTATAATTATTTTTGTTATCTATTTTTACCCAAGTCAAACATATAACAACCCCATTTGAAGGTAAAATAGTAATTTAATTTTTTTATTTTGTGTACTAGCATTTTTAAGTGAGCTTTTCTACATTTAGTAGTCATTTTCATGCTACGCTGATTACCGGGACCCTAAATCCCGGGATCGAAAATGCGGGTTTTTTTATCACGGGATTTTTTGATCCCGGTATTTGACATCCCACTTCTGATTTAAGCTCGTCATATTTGTTCGCAAACGGTTTAAGAAAATATGAAGTTGTTGGTGTTCTTTTTGCGTTCTGTGTCAATGCTATAACTTTGCTGTGCATTTTAGTAATATAACGCAAATGGTCGGTTTATAAAAGTTTTCGATCTTTATGCATTGTTTTTATATTTTAAAACAATTTTTTTTTAATTTATTACATTTAATTGTATGTATTAGTTTTTTCTAGCACTTTTACATACTAAATAAGTAATTTTGCATTTTTTGTGAGAAAAAAAAGATTTATGTTTTATGACCCCTTACCTTAAAGTATTATTGCTTTGCCTACAAAAATGGGTACTTACGTCATTTTTCTTTATTTTATAAAGATTTTGTATTTATAAAGTATTGCCTAGGCAATTTATCTTTATTTGGGCATTGTATCTTATTTTAGGCTATTTATATAAAATACCAAAATGAAAATACATTGCCGAATGTTTTTGGCATTTAATAAAATGCCTGGCATTAAATTAAATGCCTGATTTAATAACTTGCCCGTAACATATACAAGTAAAAAGTCACAATTTTGTTTTGCGTAAAGTATACGAACAAAATAAAAAAAACGAAAAAAATAGTGCAATAAAGCTGTTATCATATTTAACTTATATATTAAAACTATAATTTTTTTTTATTATATCTTGTACGTCTATTTTATAATTATCTTAAGCATAAAAACGTTTTTAGCCAAAAATTTATACCGCAAAAACCACGCTGAATATATTTAAAATAAACCTACAATTTTATGGCTCTTATTCGTTATTTTGCTATAGTAATGAAGAAAAAACCATCTATATGTTATATGTGGAATTAAATTATATTATATTATTATATATATGAAATAAAAAATGTTGAATGAAACAATAATGATCAGCTTTTCACCGTCTGTAAGGTAATGTAACAATTTTTTCCAAACTATTAATTTATGTGTGTTTATAGCTTTATGCTTTTTGATTTTTTAACAACTGCTTTAAACGCAAAAAATCAATCTGAAATAAAAAGTTCGATTTATCGTGCTTAAAAATGTTAGTATTTGTTAAGGATTTTGGCTTCTTTAGTTGACTTACTTAGCACATTCATTATTACAATTACCTATGCACACAATATAATAGGAATAAAAACTGTATGGCTCAATGGTATAATGTCAATATCCTAAAAAGACTTCCAATGGGTACAAGTCCCATTGGGAGATTATTTTATCATCATAAAAGAAAAGAGTTTTGGATGGATAGAAAAATATAACAAGATCATATCCATAAAAGAAAATATTATTATAAGGGTTCGATATCCGATAACTATCTAAAAAAGAAAAAAAATTTAAATAAAAAAGTACCATTTACCAAAGTCAATTTATTCCTAGGATCTATAGCCATTCTCGCCTGGATCTGAACCATCCTGTATTACTTATAAAAAAACACTATTAAAAGAAATTTAACTTTTTATAAATCCCCGGGTATTTGATTTTTTGCTTTTTTTTACCCCCGGGGAAAACAGTCCCCGGGGAATTAAAGGCCGTTTTCATCATGTTTTTTTTTTTTTGCAGCTGCAGTACAAAACAATAATTTACTAAACCTTACTTTTTACAACATTACATTATAAAAAACAAAAAAAAAATATTTAGCGACACAATATTTATAATCACACACTTAAACCCAAAAAAAAACGCCGAAACTTTTAAACGTAAATTATTACATGATAGCAAGTCTGCTTTTACACAAGGCATTAAAAATAACATGTAATTCAAAAAACACAATTTAAAAAATATAAGTTACTAAAAAAATTAATGTTTTAAGTTGCAATTTGTTTATTATGCCTTAATTAAGATTTTGATAAAAGCTTAAATTCTTTGTATGTAAGACACATTTAAATTAATTCTTTTTGTTTAAATTTATATAACAATATTTTACATGATAAAAAATTGTTTTCTCTTTGTGTTTTTTCGAATAAAATATATGTACATGCGTTTTTCCATTTAAATATAAGACTATCACTACGAAAAAAAGTGTGTTTTTTAACGGTTTTTTACTACACAACATTTTACAAATATAATAAAAAATTTTGCACTAGAGCGTATCAAATACACTTTTTTATTGCGTAACAAAAAGTGATGGAAAAAGATTATTCTTTATATTTCTAAACTAAATGTAAAATATAATTTAAAACGCAAAAGAAAAAGTGACTGCATATTTGAAAAAAAAAATACACCTATAAAAACCATTAAACTTGTTTAATTATACTTTCTATTTTTTTATACTTTTTATACTTTTTTATGGATTGTAAAAAATGGTAATACCCTACAAATAATGCATATAAACACAAAAGAACACGGTATCGATAACGTTTGCCCCAGACCAGACCGTAACGGAAAGTGGTCTGGTCCGGTTATGACATGACGAGAAACATTTTTTTTGTTGTTAAGTACTATGTAAAATAATAAAAGCACAAACTTTTGTTACTTTATATCATGCCTTTGTAAAATTTTCAAGTTACATATTTTTTATATTCATTCTTAAACAAAAGATTTGTGTTTTTTAACTTTGATTTCAGGTTTAAAACATTCATAAATACAAGTAAATTTTTTAAGAAAGTTTACAGGTAAATTCACATATGTACCGCCTAAGTCGCATTCATACTACAAAAATTGCTACCGTCGTAAAAAAAGTTTCTTTTTATTGTTGTAAACGCCATAAATTCCTTTTTTATTGTTGTAAACAGTAAAAAAAACTCTTTTTGGTAATATAAATGCGTTTTTTTGTTATTTTGTATAATTTCTAGGTTTTTATGTTCTATAAAAGTATTTTAATTGCTAGTTGTAAACAACTCAAAAATTTAAATGATTTTTAGAAGATCTACAAAAGAATTTATATATCATAAAATATAATTTATGTTCATTGAGAGCATTAGATCTGGTTTTATACTTGTTGGATTAGTCTGAGCCGGTTAATTTATTGGAGAATCAAGTCCAGTTATGTGCTGGCGGTCAATAACCGGACTGTACTGTTCGTTTATCTACTTTAACCTTAGGAACAACCCTTAGCATCTTGCAGTATCTTATTTTTTTTGTAATTATGTTTTTTAACACTCATAAATTAAAAAGTTTAACGCTTTTTCGAATAAAGGTTTTTGTATTTACAATGTAATCTCTAATAAAAGAAGATTTGGCTATGATTTAGATGTA
Source organism: Agrenia bidenticulata (assembly GCA_034694785.1). Taxonomy (NCBI): domain Eukaryota; kingdom Metazoa; phylum Arthropoda; class Collembola; order Entomobryomorpha; family Isotomidae; genus Agrenia; species Agrenia bidenticulata. The sequence continues at coordinate 6,819 of JAQFYM010004306.1, read as the reverse complement.
CACGTAAGTTTTTTTTATATTTTTCGCAGAATATAATACAAACAGCAACGTATAAAAAACAATTTTTTTTTTACTTTTTGGCTCATCAAATCAAAAATAGGTTAATTTCTTTTTTAGAGTTACCAATAAATTTTTTTATTTTAGATATATTTTATTTTTAAAATTATTTTAAATTGATTTAGTCCTTTTTCTTGCAATTAAAGTCAAAATTTGCTACAAAAACAGATTTTATACGGCTTTTGAAGGTTTTTATGCAAAAAAAAAAGGTTTACATGTGAAATAAAAAGTTGAACTAGAGTAAAAATTATATCCAGTATTTTTTGTTCATTTATGTTGCAAAACGATTACATGATTTAATTGTGTATGCTTTTCTTATTTCACTTTTTCTGTTTCGGTTTGTTTTTTTTCGTTTGTAATTTTTTTATTAGGTTTTTTTAGAATAAAATATGACGTACAACTTTAAAGTTACCATACAAAAAACATACAAATGCGTTTATCCCATATGTATATAATGCCTTAAATTGTGATTTAAACTATGGATTTATGCTTGAAAATTATACCACAGTCTACAATATATCGGTAAATCTTACCTGTAAAAAAGCTTACGTAGTCCAATGTTTACATCTTTAAAAATCACAAAAAAAATATAACTTTATTTAATGGTTACAAGATATGCATAACTGTATTTATGGTTTTGTTTAAGAGAACTACCTATACTAGATTTTTTATACATTTGATCAGATATAATATTTTATAGAAAGCGGTAACAATTCAAAAATACCTTTTGTTTTTATTCACGTTTATTTTTCTGGTTTTTTTAATGTTAATTGAAATAAAAACTATATGTTAATGTTCCGCATAAACTAATATTGGCGTTACATGTATACTTATATGACAAATAAAGTGTTATAAAGAAGTACTTTACTAACCTTATATTGTATTAAAAAATTGAAAATTTTTATATGGAACAAATTTTTATATTATGCAATTTTAACCTACTTTGATACTAATAAAATTAAATTATGTTTTAAAATCATGTTTATCAATATTAAATTATGAATTGTGACACTTAAGCATCAAAAAAAAACAAGAAAATTAAATTTAAAGCTTTGTCCTGCAGTTTCTAAAAAACATACTAGAAAAGTATATAATTTGAAACATATTAGAAATTCCATTTTTTATTTCAGGCCTAAAATCACTTATATTATACTTTTTATAGGCCTTAATTTGAAAGATCAAATATAGGTGATTTGACCAAAAATTCAATGACTTTAAAATACAAAAAAAAAACATGTCAAAAATAAGTCAAATAAAACATGCATGGACGCATAATTATATTTTGCACAAATTCGGATATTTTAATTACAATACGAGAAACTCAAACTCAATTTAGTGTTTTTTTTTTTTTTTTTTTATTTTGGTGGCAGATCGTATACTTTGCAAAACATTTACATATTTGATCCAGAACCTGCAGGATTAATTTATGATCAATTATCAGCAAAATTAAATTGCAAAAGTGAACAATACACATAAGTTAATTTTTAATAACAAACATTTATATAAATATTAGCTTTTTTGTAATTTTTATGAATTCTTTGTAAGATTGTCGTATTTTGCCAAAATAATTGCGTATTTGTATAAAGATTATAGAACTAATGCATGAATAGTGTTCTGTATCATAATTATAACATTCCTTTTTACTCATATTCTAAAACAATCAAGATGCTGAAGTTTATACATGCAAATGCAAATGCAAATGCATATGCAAATGTATATTTATAATAAAAATATTGTTTTTTATTTGGGTAACTATTTGCCGGTTGACTGTAGCATTATCTTAAAACCCTTGTTACGCTACTTTACTACGTTTTTTATTTAGGTCATAGTGTATTTGTGCTGCAAGTAAAAAATCCTTAAAATTTCACTTTAAGATTTTTATATAAAAAAAATATTACGCTAAACGAAAATAAACCATCATTTGTTGTAATGATCACGTAATTTTTGTGGATTTTTTTTTAGTTTTTTTTTGGGACTTACAGTAGGTATAATAAAAGCAATTTTTTTGTTTTAGCCTTTTTGCAATAGGCGTGTGTAGAAATCGATCATCATTACTTATATTTCTTTAAAAAGCACAAAAAGTTCGTATCAGTTGCACCTCAATGAATTAAAAAGATGTACTGCAAATTTTTAATGCAGTTTTACTTTTTCAAATAGCATATAAAGTCCTCAGTGTAGTTTACAAAAGTAATTAAAATTCTTTAATATACACAAAAATTGAATATGACAATTGTACAAAAAGGTTGACGTTCAGTAATTTATATGTACACAAAATTTTTGTTATACATAGAAGTTTAAGAGTAAATTCTTAATTTTTAAAAATTGTGTATGGTATAAGAAATTACATTTATGCTAAAAAAGGATTAGTCTTTAAATATATAAAAATATGAAAATTTACTTGGTCAGTGTTTTGTGTATAAATATGCATATTAAAGCATACTTTTTATTTTGCGGACCATAAAATACAATTGTGTATACCCAGAGACTACGACCCGCCTAATGTCAAAATTTTAATGTTACGGCAAAAGAAGCAAAACATGATTATTGGACTGGCTACGAGCGGATGTTAAATTAATTTTCTTTTCTTTACAATTGTTAAAAGATGGCTAAAGAACAGATTAAAATTATTAATGCTTAAATTATTATACATCATCTCTACTTTCATAATAATACATACTAAAATAGCTGTTTTAAAAACCAAAAAACTCAAAAGTTTTAAGTCTATAATGTTGAACCCACTCAATTTGTGTAATTTTTTAAAGTATATTAATTTAGGTTATCGTTATAGTTTGTATACATGTTTAACAATCACGTGAACGAATTGTTTTAATGCTTCCTTGTATTATTTTCATATTTGAGAGCTTCATATCTTATAATGCTATTTTCTAATCTCCACTTATCGTCATATAGTTCTTTTATAATTGATTTTTTATCTTCAACAAGATTGATTATTTTTGTCAGATTGCAAAGTCTTTTTTCACCATCCTCCAATATCAGCACCCCTCCAATCAGAGAACACACTTCATTATCATTGGAATTGTTTTCATAGCGAACTAATGCTTCTCCAAGGTATATTAAATCATCCCTCTCCTTTTCTAGTTTCAGTATTGTTTTAATTATACTGTCTAATTCACTACCACAGTATCTGTTTTTATTGCTCCTTTATCATTTTCAATATTCTCAATTTTAGGCTGGAAATAGGTTTGGTTATAATCAGAATTTTCTTTTTTCTCGCCTATTACCCGGCGTTTATGCTTTTTGTTCCAGCTATGTTCTGTTTCTGTATTGACCCAAGGGGTTTCTGTAATGGCATTTATAATAAAAGTTGCTTTGTAAAGAAGTATAAGAAGAAACATATTAGGATTTGATTGTTTATATTAAAACGTTTTGATGCAATTTAATAATCAATTAGCTTCGAAGTATATGTTATCTTTTGATTGTTATATTTACACGCTTATTAACGAACAGTAATCATTTATGCAGGGCTCTCTTATTTAGTTTAAAGGACACAAATTTAGTAAAAATTCCTAAAAGAAGTTTTTAAAACCCCTAAATAAAGCTACAATTAATTTGTCGTAAGACCCGTATTTTTCATGTTGGTAACACTGATATAAATATATCACCGCGATCTAAAAATTCCGTCCGTCAAAAATGATTCATATTGACCGTTTATAGCAAAATTCTTTTTTAAAGTAGCTTTCGAACTATATCACCTGTCATTTACATTTAAAGATACTTATCTTATATATATTTTTATTTACATGCCTTTACAATGTTTTTTTTGTCCAAATCTTACTTTTGACAGCAATTGGATAAGAGGACTAATAATTACGGTACGCAAAAAGGGCAAAATCTATGAATTTTCATCAGATACTATAATAAATTCTTAACTAATTAAAAGTTTTCTGATTTAAATAGATACATATCCATGTGTTCTATTAATAACATTTTTTCTTTTTTCTTATGGCTCTATTTTATTAACCGTAAAATCTGTCAAATCATAGATTTGACCACTATAATATAACATGAAATCTAGGAATTAAGCACGTTAAGAAAAATCAAGCATCTATTACACCGAAAATCTAATAATTATAAGCTTATATAGGTAAAAGAGTCAATAAACTTTGCTTCATACAAGTATGTACTCTAGATTGTAATCTTAATAGGGTGTATAAAGCCGTTTAAACAGTAACATGTAAGGGTTTTAAATTTCTATAAACACCACTGAAAGTGAATTAGGCTATATATTACTCTAATTTACAATCTTCTTTGACATTTACAGTACAATTATCATGTCATCATCCGAAAACACTGCGCTCTGGTATTAAAAGTAGGCAAATATATTACACACCTACAACATAATAAGATTATATTGATGATTCAGCATTTTTAAGTTTTTTATTTGAGATGTTTATCCTACATATAGATTTTGTCCATAGATTTTGCCCTTTTTGCGTACCCTACTAATAATACAACATGGTTCAATAAATTATAGTTAAAATAATTGATGAAAATATGCCTGACATAAAAAACTGTAGAGTGACACACTAAAATAAAAGTTATTCGCAATAAAAGCTACGATTATTTTTGTCTTACTTTTTTGCAAACAAAGAACGAGTGTTTTCCTCGCAAATGTATTTTAATAGTCTGTTGTGTACTAAAAAGGTATAAATTGTGCTTTTTGTATGCTTCTTACATTTTATATTAAAAAAATTGATATAAAAAACGTTGCGCCCAAAATGCATTTTTTGATGCAAAAGTCGTATGTTTGCCAATTTTATATAAAAAGCGTAATGTCTGTTTTTTTTACGATGCAAAACTGTTATACTTATCCAGTTCAGTTTAAAATGTTTTTAAAATTATTTTATTGACCAAAAATATGATATTAATAAAAATCCGAACTGTTTGCATTGTTCTAAAATAAATGTACATAAAAAAATATTTATCGGCATCCTGAATCTACACGTCTTGATAATAACATTAAAATATCAGTACACTTAAAAATATGATGTCTAGTTTTCTTGTAAATTTTATTTAAGACTCCACACAAACACAAAATTTTACAACTACAGGCTTGAAGTAACAAAAAAACCAAGTTTTTACAATGAACCCGGTTTTAACATTTTTTTGATTACTATTTAAAGCTTATTTAGTAATTTAGTAAACTTACTAGAAAATATACGCCTGTATATACGTATATATGTTACACTCAAGCGCCAAATCCGCAAAAGTGCAAATGGCGGCGCCAAGTACTATATTAGGACAACCTTTATATTTATTTATGGCTAAAATGGTACTTGGCGCCGCCAAGCGCGCTTGGCGGATTTTATGCGCATGGACGGTAACATATAGATAACTCCTAAACCAAACAAAAAATGAAGAGACATTTTTTTTTTAGTTATGACAGATATTTTCGTCAAGGCAAAAGTTAAGCATGGCGAAAATAGAACATGTTACATATTAACAGAAGATATAAAAAGGATAAAATATAAAGAAAAAAGCTTTAATTGTAAATTCACAACTATCCATGAATATTAATGCGCTAAAAGATTTTTAGGAATTTTAAAAAATCGCAATATTTTATAATTTTGCTAAAAATCATCTTTTTATAATATACGTTTATATTTTTACTTTGTAGCTGTTTTTTATTATAACGGAAATATTCCTTCTTTATTGTAACGAGATGATATGTTAATGTTTTACTAATGCATCGCATTTTGTTTTTTCTGGGTTTGTCTAGTTTTTTTTTAAAAGCTTATCATGCAAGAGCACACTTATGTGGAATTACTTATTTACATTTGAAGAATATATAACCACACTTCAATATTACATAGCATAATTATTTATACAGTGCTTACCAGGGGCACCGAAAAAAGAACCACCCAAAAATTAATTTCCCTATTTATGAAGCCATATTGAGGAAACCAGTTAGCGCGTTGTTTACTTTTTATCGGCGTTATTTTCATTATTTTATTAGTTCGACTAGCTTAAAGCCGTTTCCCATTGAAAACTATATATATTTAAATGATAGGATACGCCTACACAATATTTGTAGAGCTTTTCATCAGTTTAGTTTTTTTTTTCTGTTCCAAAAAGAGAAAAATTTTATACAAAATACCCGGCAGAAAATCCTTGTTAACAAATTAAAGGTAGAAACGACTTTCGTTCGTAAAATACTACTTGTAATACATTGAAGTATATAAAGAAATGCCATATTATAGAAATATATAATAAAAAAAAAAAAATTTCAGTGGGAGCCCAGGAAAATCACTATATAGAGTTTCTCGGAAGAGAAATATCCAATGATATTTTTTGTTTATGCCTCAAATATATTAATACGTGAAAAATACGAACCCCGCGCATTTTTTAAGAAGTAATATATATAAATATAGCTGTAGTGTCAAAAAAAAGGTCTGGAAATATTCCTACAGCAAAACTTAAACATCTAAAACATGCGTAAATTTTGTAGTTCGTAAAAGGGACATATATGATCGTGTTTAAAGAAAATTTAAAAAAAAATTCGCTGTTTTAACCCAGGGGCGGATTAACAAATTTGGGGGCCCGGGGGCACTTTTTTTTGCGGGGCTCTTTTGTAAAATTATAGAATTTTTATTAATATATGCATTGTTTTGTGCTTTGTTATACTTGTTTTTTTTTCTTAATAAATATCTAGATGTTATAATATTAATAAAAAAGCAAAACTTAATTTTAAAAAGAAAAGTAAGCATGTTAGCATACAACTTTCGGTGTTTATGATTTACA
>JAQFYM010004305.1:0-15922 GCA_034694785.1 Agrenia bidenticulata | reverse complement strand
TAGCGATTTTAGGTTTTTCTATTTTATTGTGCTATGATTTATCCAGATCTATTTAAGTTTCTGCTAATCTGAAAGTGTATAAATTTGGTCCAACAAAAAAAGCGGAATCGTGTTCCCCTTTTTTTTACTACAAACTCTTCATAAATGTTTTACTTTTTTGCATTTTATCATTTGCATATTTAACCGAATTTTAATAAAATACTTTAAAAAAATGATGTTGTCTATGATTTTCAATAACATTTCTATCGTAGTTTTTAAACTTTTTGAATTGTATTTTAGACCGTTTATTTCAGCTTTCATTTGTACGAATAAGAAAAAAAAGTGTTTAGGATACAAAAGAGCAATAAGGCGACTAGTAGACACAAATAAAGGGTATATTTTTGTTAGAAACGGGTTTATTAATGTAAAAGTATACGCCTTATATAAAATTTGGACTACTAAATAAAGGAAAAGCAGCTCGATGAAACATGAATTGTGAATATAGCGGAAAAACATATGCAAAAATACACTTTTACCCTTTCAAAAGGCTTTTTGGATACATTTGAAATAAAGTTTGTACTTAACTCTTAATTTATCTAAAAATTTAAAATATAGACAATTTTACACTTATAATATTGCTTTTATGCTGCCAAATTATTTTTTTATTATGGTATATTGTCAATCAATGTAAAAATATATATTGATAGGTTTTATTTATTAGACATAAGTCTTAAGTCTTGCGTCTGTTTGTTAATTAGTATTATTAACAATTTAATTTCTCTTTTTAATTGCAATTTAGATTTCCAATCAAATTTTAAAACTTTTAACACACTTGCTTTTTATGTTTCATAACAAAAAATTACAAAATTAAACTTTGATCTTATCGTACGCACGCAAAGCTGTAAAATTTATTTGCTCTTGTTTCCTTTAAGCCAAATTAAAATTTTGAAAATTATAAATACTACGAGCTTTCTTTTTTGGACTCGTCTTTAAAAGAAAATTTTTAAACTATAAAGTTTGAGAAGCGTTGATGTGTTAGTATTTATATTGTTGGCATATTGTGCCCCCTTTCTCTCCATATTGTCATTTGAATAGGTGTCATATGCAGGGCTTCCGAAAAAATAATTGCCGCATACAATTATTGCAATACAATATATTGCAATTATTGTGGATTTCATTTACCATATTTTTACAATATTATTACGACTTCAATGACTATTAAAAATTTAGAAGAGTAAACTTCTTCATTGAAAATTTGAAGTAAAGACGAATGAGTGCGAATTTTGCCAGACAAGAATGATACAGCGAACAAGAGAGGATATATTAATTTTATACTCCTGTAAAGATATGATGCATCCTGGTTAAAACATATTACGATAAACTCTTAAAAGCATAACAGTGGAATGGGTAGGCCTTCATTTGGAAATCCAGGTGGTTTCGGGAAACCCTCTAGCTAGGTATAAACAAAAAGGACTTAAAAATGTAAAAATACAAGAATGACATATATCAACTCTTTTTTACTTAGTTATTTGATTTTTCTTTGTTGATAAACTGTTCTAAAAACATTTAGTTGTTTTATAACCCAACTAAAAACGAACATAGTAAAATAGTATAGAAAACTAGTTATAAATTTATTATGTTAAACAGTATATTGATACTTTGTGAATTAACGTGTTATTTATATTTCTGTTAAAATTACTACTAAAGGAGTCTATAATTTTACATTTTCTAATTTTTTTGAAAGATTTTATTTTTCTTAATATCAACATATATCAATACTAGGATCATTATTTTATAGTATTTATGAATCATTTAACAATTGCTTTGTTTATTTTCTATTATTAAAACATTCATGCTTTCTTATTTTATTTTCGATAAAATAAGAATTTTTTGAATACGACATAGTTTATGGTAATGATTTATTTCATTTTTTTTTGAATTTTTGAATTTTTTTGTTTTTGCCTTAAGGTAGAGGGGTCAAAACCCTTTTATGGGTCCCCAAATGAACAATAACTTGTTGTTGATGCATAAGAATTTAAAACAGAAAAAAGTCTAAGTACATTTTTTTGTAATTTATATTTAGAATTACTTGCATTTAATTTAGTGGGGTTCAATTTAGATTTGTTTTAATTTACTTACATTTTTACTTTTTTTTGCCTTATTTTTGCAATTATTGCAATAATTAAGGAAACGAAAAAAGATGGCTACAATAATATTGCAATACAATATTCGGAAGCCCTGGTCATATGGATATGGCCAAATCTTTTTCCTATCCCTGGATAGAAGGCTTTCTTATAATAGTTTTCCCTTTGTTTGCTTTTTAGCTGACTCCATAATAGTTAGCGAGATAGTGATTATTTGACATTTATCAATATTACCCCATGTTCGTCTATGTTGAAGATCCAAATTATTTTCCTAAGCTTATAAAGTATACGTCCTTTACAGAAATGAACAAGGAAGAAATCAAAGTACTACATAGTGCTTCTCATACCACCATAAAGCATAAAGAATTCACAAAAATAATTAATTCGAATAGGAACCACAAAATTGTAATTGAAAATGATAAATTTGCATTTCTAAAAGCCGATCTAAATTTTGATGTTGCACTTACAGGTTATGAGCTGGTTCAATATGGAGAAGAGATAACTTGTGATGAACTCAATAGCGCATTTATACCGGTAACATCTTTGATAGAGTTGTCCGTAGGGACAGTTAGTAAAAAAGATGAACTAGTGGGATCATTTTTGTCATGTAAAAAATGCTATGAAGATATTGTTAAGGACATGTTCGGTTTTGTGGGACATAGCAAAATAGAAGAGGATATTGAGATTGATGACATATTATTTCAAATTACTCATAAACTAACATCCTAATATATAAAGCTTGTTTGATTAACTTCTATATTTTAAATGTGTTAAATCTACGCTTTATTTATATCTTTTTAAATGCAAGGTCTAACTTATAGCAATTAAACTCTTATTAAGTTCTGCGTTTTACCTATGTTGAGAATGGAGACCATTCTCCTTTAATGACTAGTTGGGTTGACCGTGACGGAAAGAGGGGTCTTTGGGAGGCCGATGGAAATTACATTAGTAATCATCAGGCTAACCAATAGCATATTATGCACGGGGTGCATATAAATTTGCGTATTTCGCATACTTTTATTTTTGTTTTTGGCTAAATTATATTTAAACGATATTGCTTATTACTTAGCAAATAAATGAATACAGCGGTGTGCGATATTCTAGCCTCAAAAGGCTCGTAAAATTTTTACATGTCTTAATTTGTGCACATAAAAGTGGGGACTACAAGATCATTTTTTTTACTATTTAAAACATTAAAAAAAAAATTGCTTTGTTGACAAAAAAATAATAAAAAATTTTACGATAATAGATATTAATAACAAAATGCTACTAAAAATAGTATTATAAAAGACTTTTTATTATTTAATACATAAATGGGCCTTATTTTTTCCTCCATAGTGTATATAATAATTTGCAAACTGATAATTATAACTAAAATGTAAAAAAAAATTATTTTTTGCATATTTTGTATGTTTTTTTAGTTTTTTTAAAACATATGCACAAAAACTTACACATTTGGTTTCCCGTGTGATCAGGGTGGCCATATGGCATATTTATAACAAAATATGGGAAATAATTATGCGGCCCGAAAAAGGGACGAAATCCGAAAAAGGTACGAAAAAAAACCACAGAAAACTAATATTTTCTAGATACAAAGTTGGAAATTTAACCTTCTTCTTCTAATCTTAAGATATAATTAGGGTTGTAAACCAAAATTACCTTTCCCAATTTTCCCATCGATTAGACCGGGAAAATTGGGAAAGAAATTTTGACCACGGGAAAAGTGGGAATTTTGCCTTTAGCTATTGAAGTGTTTTCTTCGCGTTTTATTTACTAATAAACATTACTCTTATTTTTCTCGTTAATTTACGAAACAAGTTCGAGCTTTACCGTAATAAAATTGTTTGTAACATGGTTGTAAAGTTAATTAGCAACATTTTGAATCATACTACAAATTATAAGGCTCAAATAACATTTATAAAGGATCAAGTATTATAATTCTATTTATAAATTGTTTCCGTCATTGCAAAAAGTTTATTTTTTTAGTCAAGTAAAAATCAATAAATAAATAATAATATTCCAAATAAAATAAATTTTACTTACAAAAAGCATTTAATAAATTGCAAACAAACATACATCTAAAAATTAATTGTTTTAGATAACTTATAGCTTTGCTTTATAATTTAAAACTACTTCTGGGTTTACTTCAAGAGTTTTATAAGAATATAAGTTATGTGAATAAACACAGACGCTAGTTTAATAAAAACATGTACTCTGCAATCTAAAATATGTTAATAATAATTACTAGTGTCATAATTCTGACTTAAAAATATGTTTAACTACCCTGTATATTTTTTTATTCTTCAAAATTCCCAAAATTCGTAATTTTCCCTTATAAATTCCTATTTTTTTATTTAAAAAATAGATTACCGACTTTTTACAACCCTTTTTGCAATTTATTGGAAATAGTTGCATAGTTCTACACTTTTCTTATACCTCATAAATTGAAATTAATAAAATACGTGTAAATAAAACAAAAAAATATTTCAACAAGCCATAAGATGAAAAAAAATACAAATGGAAAATTTTTTTGTTATAAAAAAACAACATTTATCCGCCAAAAAAAAATTTGGAAATACAAATTTACGTAATCATCTTATAGAACCCACAGCAATCGTGCGAATACAATACAACAAAATGATAACACTTCACGTACAGAAACAAATAATTTTTACGGGTGGGTTGAAAAAATCGTGTTCGGTTGACGGCCGTCAAGTATTGTTTTGTATTTGATCGAACTAGAGCACACGATTATGTAACCAGTAAGTCGCACGCGTTTAAAGCAAGCATCTTTTTGGTATAAATTTGCGTTACAAAGAAGGTAATATATAATTTTCCTGTATTGTTCGATTTTTATATATGAGCTTAGACAGAAACAACACTCGTTTTGTTGCTCTATATTTCATATGTATTTGAAGGATAACTTTAAATGCATTATACTACGTTTAAACTGGCGTAATGAGCTAAGAGTCATTTCATCTGCCAATTATTTGGACACTATAGAGTCGCTACTTTTAAAACATAAAAAATCAATAGAATATGTTTTATTTTTGTAGAAGAAAACAGCTTTACAAATTTAACATGCGCAGAGATAGTACAAATATCTGATAGCGTGCTTACCTCCTAAGCTGAATTGAGACTGGAAACTAATTATGCTAGATAATAGTGAATAGAAGATGATAATTAATTAATGATAAAACTTAGAACCCCATTAAAGACAGCAAAATTGAGACATAAGAACAATTTGTAGCAGTTAAAATCAGTACTTGGTTATCAAGTACTTATTATATGTTAAAGCGATTTTTTACAAACAACAATTTTACTTGATCCAGTAGATCTCAAAATGGCATTTTATGCACCATATCACTCTTACTGCAGCGCATGAGTTTTATTTATAAAGATTTTTTATATTTGGATGTGCTTTCTATATATCTTCAAAGATCTAACTTAAATTTACTTGATGCTCGACGTTGTTTTACTAATGTAGTAACAAAATCCGAATATTACAACAATATTTTGATATATATGCACCTAGCGTGCACGACTCAACCTTTGACATGCAATTGCAAAAATTTTAATAAATAAAGAGGGTGAATTATTCATTATAAGAAAAGCAAAAAACAAAAAAATGTAAGCATAAACTATAATTACAACTTCGTAGTATCATCGTCTAGTATTTCTTTTTTTTTGCGCATCTGATAAAATAAAGACACAAAAATCAGTAAATATTAATCTCGCATTCATTCCACCTATTTAAATATTGAATAACGCCAACTTAGTTTATTAGGAGATATCTATACTGATAAGAGAAATATTATGTGCAATGATGGGTTGGAAAAAATTTTCCTGTACCGAAAAATATAAATTTGGTTTCAAGAGATTCGAGATGAAATGATTAAACAGAGGAGCATAAATATAGAAAATCATGTTTGTTTTTGAATAAATATTATGTTTTTTTGCACCTAATTACAATGCATTTAAATATCTTTTATTAATTTAAATATTTTGTTATTCGTATCAATTGATGATTGCAATAGATTATATACAACCTCTATTCTTTTTATTAGAAAGTGAAAAAAATATATTTTTTTTAATCCTTTAATTTTATAGTAAATTATTTAATACGCTGTTCTACAAGAATAAGTGCCTAAAATATTTTTTTTAAAATCTGTGATTTTAGCGCATCAAAACACTTTTTTTTGCATTAAATGTAAGATTCAACCCCTTACTCTTGTCTTATTTATGCAAAATATTTTTATTTTTCTCTTCTTTTCACTTGGTATTAATTAAGACGAATCTCAAAAAAAAACATTTATAGATATAAACCGAGAAAGATCGTTTTCGACTTGCATTGAGGTCGCATAAACATTTTATAAAAAAAGGAGACGCAGAAAAAAAATTATTCCCCTTTTAGAAAATGCTATTAATACTATGAGCATATTTTATTTACAGGAAACCACTTTCCGGACGAAGTTAAAAAAACAGATAAAAACTTACATATAAAGTTGTTTTTTCTTGTTAAAAACATATGTATACATGATTGAAATACACACAGTAAATATTAACAAAAAAGCAAACACAAAGTCTATACGAATATGCTGCTTTGTATTCATAGTGGTAATAAAAGAGACAAAATTTACGTACACCAATTTTTAACAAGCACGTAGACTTCTGATAATTAGTACGAAACTCAAATAATGAGTATAGAGATAAAATTATTTGTCTCATAGGACAAAGCAACTTAGAGGATTCAAAAATTGTTGCTTTTATAAACACTGTTTAAAAAACTTTTAGGAAAGCCTTGTGTTTGAAAAAAAAGCAAAATCAGCGAAAGGTAACAATTATTTGTGTTTTTAAAAAAATCGCGAAAAAGGGTTTACTATCTTTGTGTTATTATAAGCACAAAATAAGCAAAAGACGTTGTCAACTTTGTGTTATTATTAACACAAAATCAGCGAAAAGGTATAAATTAAATAAGTCTTTGTATTTATAAGGGGTACCTTTTTTTTTAAATATAAAAAACTTCGACAGGTTTTATAATGGGTCTGAAAAAATTTAATTTTTTCATTTTTGTATTTAAATAAAAATATGCAAATAAAATCGGTGTATTCACAGACACAGTAAAATTTTATAAAGTGTGAAATTATTCCGTTTACTCGTTTCTCACCGTGCATGTTTTTTTTTGAGAAGAGGGGTTTTCCTACTAGAATTAGAGCCTATACATAAATAATATAGCAATTAATAGTTGTAAATACACAAAAAATATATAGAATGTAAAATAAAAAAATATATCTTAAGTATTTTTTTTTCTATGGAAAACCTTTATTACCATAGTATACATTATTGCAGCATAAGTCTTTGGCTGGTTTAAAAGTAGACAAAACCATTTTGCATTTTTTCGTCTGATCTAGACGGGACAAATCTCAGTGTTATAAAAACGCTTTTATAATTTTTTTTTTTCTAATTAAGTAAACAAAATATAAAAAATATGGTTCTAAAATATGCTTTTAAAACCATTGTCATGTATAAATGCCCTTGTTTTACCTAAAGACAAAAAAAAGATATTACTAGGGCTTTTAAGATTTTTTTATTTTTCATTGTTTAAAGTCTGCAAATATAGAATTAAAAATAAAAAATAAGTTGTGTCCCGTTAGTTTTATGCATTTTTTGCAAAAACCCAGGCCAACGCAGAAAAAATCTGTTTTATACATATAGAAATATATGTTAATCTATTATGGATGATTATACAGCTTCTGTTTCCTTTTTTCTTTAGACGAAGAGCTTTTTTTTGAGTAACGGGTTTTATTTTACATTGATTTTAAATACATATTATAAACATAATATTATCCATAATTTTAAAAGGGACGTATAAGATAAATATTTTTACCTAAGTTCGCCAAAAATCTAAAAAAAAAAACTCTTTATTTTTTTTATGTGTAGTAAATAATATAAACAGATATAATTTAGACGTATCTTTTTTAGCGATGATATGTAAAATAAGTTTTATGTAGCAAATATTTTTTGAAGAAATACGATCTATACGCATAAAAAAATTCGACCAAAAAAAAGCTTTTTAAATTCCGAAAATTTTTTATCATGTAAAATATAAATGTAAAGATAATAAACTAGCAAAAGTTTTTTTTTGTATTAAGCAATACCGTTAGATAAGTAAACATCCCGGGCTTTACATTTAGTGTATATTAGTCTGTTTTATATTTCGTATCCTATTTTTGTTTACCATTCTTTTTTTTGTAAAATTTTAAGTTACGAAAAGATAATATACAGATAAAAAAACAAGAAAAAACTAAAATGCAGCAACTAAAGCAAATCAAAAACCCGGAAAAGCTGTAAAAAGCAGATAAAAGTATTATTTGAAACCAGTAAGTCATGAACAAAAACATGAGCAGTCGTTAAAATTTAGAATAATACGCACCAAACAAAAAAAAAAGATTTTTTTTTTATACCTTGCTATAAAACCACATGGTAATGCTCTTCATACGTTGTAAAATCCACAAATATAAAAGAAATTGTATATTTTTTTCCCGATATTAATATTTTATTCACCTGATAGAAAATTCCTGCTGGTAAAACGTGCATATTTTTGAAGCCCAAAACTTAAAAAAGTATTCATCTTTTATGAATATCTCATTTATATGCCATCGCTTTTTTTTTCTTCATTTTTTTTTAGTATATTTTTATGCACTATTAATTTGTATACTTTGTTGTAAAGAATACAAATATATATGTATGATGGCTTTTTATACTAAAAATATATTTAAATGGCGGTTTTTATATAATGAACAAATTTTAATACAAAAAAATAATTTGATTTAAAAAGATACAAAAAAAGTATAAACTTTATTAATTATATTAATTAAGTTGATGTTAAAACATCAATTAAGAGCTACGGTTTGCTGTATTTGTAAGCAGTCAGTTGCGATGTATTATATATTTTTTGGTCTTTGTAAATATAAAAAGTATGAAGAACAAGAAGCACAAAAAAACGGTAAAAACAATGTGTATTTTGTAAAGCATATATTAAAAGACAGACTAAAATATAAATAAAAAATAATAAAAAAACATGCAGTTTAGTAAAAGTGATATGCTTAAACATTAATAAAAGTGATATGCTAAACATTAACAAAAACGAGCCAAGGCGAATTTGAAAAACAAAAAAATCTAGTGATAATTAATTTCTGAACGCTTTAAATTTGACATTGAGTTCTGAAAAAAATTAATTTAGATGTTGTTCCAAAGATAATAAAGATAAAGCAGCCTTTAATTGGTAATATGTTATCGTATATATAAAGATAATTACACATGCACATATTTGTAAAGAAGCAAACACTTTGTAAGAATTTATAGAAAAAACGACAACATTTTAAATTATTAAGTAATTTAAGTAGAAATCAAATAAAAAAATATATTCATACCCCCTTTATCAAAACTTTTAGAATTTTTGTTTTTCTTTGCGTATAATAGTTATATTAAATATTTTCATGCGAAAATTTTAGAAGGCCAAGTACAATCAGAATATAAAAAAGTCGTGTCCATATATGAAGCAACAATTCAACACATTATTACAATAAAAAATAGATTTGTATATAAGCCGAGAAAATACTCCACATATCTAAACTTTCATTTAAGATGTTGCGGGTAACACAAAAAAACTAGAAACATTCCAAAAAAGCTTTACAAAGATTTACGGGTAGTGTATGTATGTTATCATGGATACCAACCAAATAATATAATTTTGGTTACAAATTAGTTAATTTGTTATTGGTACCGTTTATTACAGGTTATAAATTTAGTTTTTCGCAAAACATTTAACAACACTTATATCACCTTAGAATATGTATTCCTATATTTTCGTTTTATGTTTGTTGTTTTTCGTTTTATATGTTTTTCGATTCCTTTCAATTTGTAATTAAGGAAAGATATCGACATTTTTAATCTAAAAAAATATAAAAAAACGATAACATACAGCATACATTGCCGTTCCACTGCAACCTGTACAAACAGACGGTTTACTTTTCAAAATACAATTTTTTGTACGTGATTAGTATTTAAACTGTTAAATGATTATATAGATTTTCGATTTTATACAATAATCAATTTGTAAAAGCAAAGTCTGGTTATTCTTTCACATTTTAAAACTAGTTTTGCAGTGTTTCTTAGACTTCACCCCCATTTCTACAACATTTTGACACGATCTTTTCTTATATTCATATACCGTATATGCTTAAAAATAAGGCCGACTGGATTCTTTTATGATTTTTCCAAAATAAAAATAAAACTCAGAAGTAAGGCCAGATTACATTTACATTGCTACTATATTGAATAAAAAATGCAACTTAAAATATTCATTTATAAAATATCTTTCATTAATATTTTTCTTTTTTCTTATTTAAAATCACATAATTTTAATTATCTTTATATTTCCTTTTTTTCATCGTCATAAAACAATTTTAAGTAACTTCAAAAACTTCTATACTCTTAACTTCAATAGAAATTCCGGTATCTTATTTTTACACTAAATACCTGAGGTTTTACTTAACTTAATCTATATTTTGATACCAAAAAAGAAGAAGTTAAATAGTTATTTGACCAAAAGACAATTAATTATGGTTCTGAAAGTATAGCCAGATATATTTAGACCCTGGCCGAAGCAACGAATCTTGTCTGATATTCTATCGGACACAATTTTTATAAAAACCAACAATAAAAATATAATTAAAGTATAGTCCTTTTTTTGCAAAATATTTTCTGGCAATTATTCTTCCGCATGAAGCGTTTTATAAACTTATTTTAAATCGGTTATCTATCATAAAATGTGTTTGACACGTGAATTTATGCAAAAATACAATATACCAGGTATTATATCTGCATTCATCTACATGTATGCTTTTTTCACTGTTTTTGTTTTTGCTATTGTATAACAAAAATTGAAAAGCCAAAAAGACATTAAAGTTGATAAATATAAAAGCCGTAAAGGACAAAAATTACAGCTGCGCGTACCAAGGAGTGTCGAGGGATTACCGCCAGAGTATCATTTTTTACGCCTGAATTTACTGTAGGGTCTTTTTATCGTGCTGATATTTTTATTTGCAATAATCCAAAAGAAAAATAAAAATGTAAATTTTTTAACAAAAAAATTATTTTAAAACATAAAAAAAACAAGGTTTTTAAACCCAAAAATTGCAACAAGCCACTATTTCACTTTTTGGCTCTAAAGTGCCTCTATACGCCACTGCCTTTCAGATTCTGTTTTGTTAGGTTTAATATTTTTTTTAAACTGCAAAAATTGTAAAAACTAAAACCGGCAGACTAATCATTGCATACGGCTGGTAACTGCAAAATTCTGCAATTAGTTGGTTATCAATAGCAAAAATAGACAATAGGTATACCTTTAAAAGCCGACCATATACATACTATTTACAACACATGTACATTTCTTTAAGACATTGTATTCTATTTTTTGATAACTGAACAATAAGATTAGACAAAAAAAGTCTAACATAGATACTTTCAGTTGCAAAGAATCCACACAAGTAAGGCAAAAACGTATTATGTCTTTTTTTGTACAAAGATAAAGCCGGACATTAAAAAAGCGGAGTGGATTACAGCAGCTTTAAGCAAAACTTACATAGAGTATCTGATTAAATATACGATACTAATACAATTACCTTTCTTTAAGTACAACTTAAGAAGAAGGTTCGAAAATGTAAAGATAAATTGCATAATATGATAATTAATGAACTTTAATTTTTGTTGTTAGCTATATCAATCAATTTGATCTGTTAACGGTATAAAAACTAAAAAAATAAAACACAAAGTATAATATATTTAAATGGTATATTGGTGAATTAAATTTTTGCATATACATCATTATACAGGCAAAACGACAGAATTTTTTCATTTCAGAATTTTTGCCACTAAAATAGTTTCTTTGAAATTAAAAACAATAATGTGTATGACAAGCAGTAAACAAGACTATCTCATACTAATTGTTTTAAGAATTTGCTAAAAATGCATTTGTTTTTAGTATAAAGCTTTGTTTTACAGTTTGAATAATATACCTGTAGCGCTATTGGCATTAAAAATCTTTAATGCTACGCAGATCATATTTGCGCGTAAAAAATCACTCATACGGATCTTTTATTACATGCGCAGATTAAAAATTCACGCAAGTAAAATTAGAATTTTTATATTGACCTTTTTCCTCTAAAAATATCATATAAAGCTATGTCGTTTGTAACGTATACTTGACCTGAAAGATTTACTTAGTAAAAAAGTACGTAATAGATTGTTTTAAAAATTTTAGGTTTATTAGGCGTTTTTTTAGACCCATCAAATATACTTTCATAGTCAAATATAACTTCAGCCTATTATGTTATATAATACTACTTGATCATTATTATTTTTGCGTCTAAAACAGCTTATTTTGCTGTTTTTGTTGACAGCTTGTTGTCAAAGTATAACACAGCGTGTATTATTTATTGAACAACTGTTTTTTAAGTTTTCTTAATTGTTTTTTTATTGTTACTAAGAAAAAATCCTATAAACTGCGTATCTTGATTATATTCTTTGTTAAAGTATGCAGGTTCTGTAAAAGATATTTTTTTGGTTTTATGTACTCAAACCAGTTAGATTTTACAAATCGTTGCATGCGCCTATATATTTATGTTTTTTGCACTCTTAATTTAGGTTTTGATTTTTTGATAGTTTGATATTCATTCTATGCTTGGGTAATTATAGATAATTAAAAAATAAAAGACTACATTTACCTAAAAACATGTATATTTTTGCCGATAAAAATTTATTTCTCATTTTTTCAGTCTAATTTTTCAGTTAGCAATATGTTTAAACTTTTG
The DNA here is from genome assembly GCA_034694785.1 of Agrenia bidenticulata. Classification (NCBI taxonomy): domain Eukaryota; kingdom Metazoa; phylum Arthropoda; class Collembola; order Entomobryomorpha; family Isotomidae; genus Agrenia; species Agrenia bidenticulata. Next base: position 2,925 of record JAQFYM010004305.1, on the reverse strand, counting down.
CCGTCATTTTCTGTTACATTATTTGGCGTTCTTAGAATGCAATAAAAAACCGTAGCTACGCATAGTGTTTATACATCTTAAGATTTAAGTTTAATATTATTACCGTGCACTTTCGATGCAAATCTTTTCAAAATCATTATATGCCATAAACATTTTTTGTTTATCAAAATTTTTGCCTTTATTATAAAATTTTTAGCCGAATCAGTGCAAATTTTATATAAATATTTTTTAACTGGCACCTTAAAACTACGAACTTGACTGCTTATAAAGACTTATTAACTGTCAGTTGCCAGCATTTTTGTTGACTGACTCCGGGCGTAACACATTTGAACAGAAATTTCATTATATTTGTAGAGCATTAACTAGAATGCGAAAATTCTTTTACCAAATGCACATAAATTTATTTAAAGTTTTTTTATAAGTAGGCAAAAGACTTTGTATGTTTTAGTAAATATCTCTGTGCATTTATATCTGTCATGTTTTTTTAATAGCGAATAACTTGGGAAATTTTTCTGCTAAAATCTTTCGTTTATATATGCTAAAATTAGCTTTTTAAAGTCTCTCATGTCGGAAATTAGCGTTCTGCATAAACAATAGTATTCGATACGTATTACATGTATCTTTTTGGTACAAAAACTATAAGAAAAGCTTTTTTTAGTGTAATAATCTTATACGTCAGTTGTACAGAATACATCATTACTAAAACAGTAATTTTAGTACTAGAAAAATTACAAGTGATACTTTTGCCTTTGCATTATAAGTAACCCCGCGTTTTTTGTCTTTTTTTCTAGACTCATTAGTGTTTTTTATACTGCGCAATCAATTATTGCAATAAAATCATACGCTTTATTTGACTTTTGTATACAGAATATTGTTAAATTATGCAATAAGCTTTTTAATAGGTATTCGAGTAGAAATACAACCTTTACTTACAGCTTTTTAATTGTAAATATACTATTTTAATTTCAAAGTTCGTTTCTAAACATTATTAAAAACGGTTAAGAGTGTGATTTTCATCTTTGCAATGCACAAAAGAAACAAAAAAAAATATATATTTAATATTACATTACAAAAACGGATAATTAAATTTTATAAGTATGTTCTATATTGACTAATCGTCTTTAAATAAAATTGATGGTGCTGCTGTTTCGTAGCTTTATTGCAAAAAAATAGTTTATTGTAAAAGGCGTAGAACCAGTTTATAATATTTCACTTTTTTCGTTGTTTTAACAAATAAAGTAGATTTTATTTTCTGCGGACCAATATTCTTTACGAGGGTTGCAGAACTTACTGTAAAAAAACAACAATTGCCACTGGTAATGCTTTTACAAGTTTTTGTACTATCAAATTGTCTCTTATGTACTTTACTGTGTATTTTTTGTACTTAGTAATTTTACTTTTTTAATTTTTTTTTCTTTATAACACATAACTATGCCTTTCATGTTTTAGAAAGTGGTGATGTGACAGAACTGTTCTTGTTTTGCTAATATACCACTTTTTACTATTTTTTATTCAGGAACATTTTTTTTGTATTATATTTTTTTCTTAAAAAAATTTACTTTCATGAACGCTATAAAAAATTGCTTTAAGTAGATTATCATAGGAATTTTCGTTACTTTCAACGTTTATAATTGAATGGTTTCAAGCAAGTTTCTTTTAAAATTTGCTTGTTTAATCATGACAAAAATTTTACATTTTACATATAAAAGAATACTTCTTTGTTGACTTCAAAAGTAATGCACAAGTTAAATCCAAACTTTGGTATTTTTTTTACGGCAATTTGTAATTGACAGTTTTATTTTCATTTCATATATAACTACGCTTTTGGAAATTTTGAATTGATGCAATAAAATATACAGTTTTGAAAAATTTCACCTGTTTTTTGCTATTACCGTATGTATACTAATTATAGATTCAACGGAAAAAGTTTACTTTAATTTTTATAGAAATGCTCAAGAATTATAAAAATCTATATATGCAGCATTTGTTTTATTTTATAACTGTTTTTTTAACAAACAGATTTTTCGACAATAAACCAGAGGTCCTAAAAAAATAATTGTTTGGCAATATATTGTATTGTATTATCACAATATATTTATTTTTTTCACAAACAACATAATCAATAATTGTTACTGTCCGAAAAAGATTACATTGCTCAAAAGTAAAAGTTTTAGCGCAAGATTTTTGTCGAGAGCTTATTAAAAGTCTTTTTTACGCATGCACTACATTTCAGTAAATTTATATACACAATAGGTTTTTGTTAGAAAAAAATCTAACTTTTTCAATAATAAATCTACTTGATAGGCATTCTTAAATACGCAAAAAAATACAGAAAAATACATTTTTTCAATGTTGTACAAATTTTAAATTTTTAAAAATTACAAAAAAAAAAAAGTGACAATTTTCTACATTTTTAGCACTGTTTATGCATGCAAACAGTTTAAACACTTTCTAAACTGTTCTGTCAGTATAGTTAACGTTGCATTTGCTATTCTTTGCAAGTTCTCACTGTTTAATGCATATTGTGTAAGAAAAAGAATGTGTGACTTCATTTTTTTCGTATAATATTCTGTATTTTAAAGATTTTCGGAATCATTTTTTTTGGTTTCTTTTTTGTGTATATAAGGGTTGTGTTATATGTATTCAAAAAAAAAATTAAACAAAATTTACATAATTTTACATATGTATTATGTTATTTTTTAAGTGCACTGATCCGCCAAGTGCGCTTGTCTGACGCCAAGTGCCTTTTTTTACACATATTATGTTTGTGTCCATATATGGTACTTGGCGGACTTATGCGCACTAACGGTTACAAATACAACCTTATAACTACATCAGTTAACAAAATCTATTTCGATTGCCCATATATGCATTATATGTAATTTTATACTATGTCTCATAATTTTATAACTTAAACTTTTTACA
>JAQFYM010004304.1:0-15926 GCA_034694785.1 Agrenia bidenticulata | reverse complement strand
ATCGAGTGATTCGATTAAGCTATAAAATTGGAAAAATCGGATTGAAGGAGGTTGGGGTTGTAGCGTTTGAAGATTTGCTTGAAGTAACAAAATTTAGTACAAACGAATGGGCCTGTAGTAGCTACTTGGAGTAGGTTTTTCATTTTGCGTGAGTTGCGAAATCTACGTTACAATGCTTTCACATAATTTTCTGACTCATCCACTTCCCTCTCCACTAGACTAGACGGAGACCACCACCACTGATCCTTCATATCCCTACAGTTACGAGGAGCATCCTCATCGCTATTGTTGTCAAGTCTTTGTGCAAGTGGATGCTATTGTTACTTTATGAGTCAGAGTCATTTAGAACGAGAGAGGGAGATTAGCTATCTGATTTAGATTAGATAGGAATGTTGAGTTTAAATGAGTTGTGCATCACTCACTCGAACCTAGTCATCGCATGATGTAGAATCATCCAAATTAGATCCAAGGCTTTCGTGTTAGTCAGGGGCCGGAAGTTGGCATTTATTTCCACGGACTTTCTATGAAGGTTTTTATGATTCATGTAGAATTTAATGGCTGTAGTTGCACTTTGCAGCATGCTACTTACTATTATGTTGTGACAGTAAAATAAATATCTAGTAACATGATTTCATTCTTGAGCATGGAAGAAAGTTTGATGATCGGCAGTGTGTGTCGGCATAAAATAAATACTTTTCAAATGAAGAAGGGAAAATTATTTCAAAGCCTTAATAATCAGTAAACTCACAGTTTCAATTTGTAGTTTATAGCATGATAAATTTTTTTCAAACTTTTTATTGTATTTAGAGGTTGGGACGGATTATGACCTAGGGATATTTTGATTACATGAAATTTGCAGTTTGTCCATGCAAGGGAGGTTTTAAATTAAAATATAGTTTGTTATCAATTAGCAATATTCATCCAACCAAATTTAAAAGCGTTTGTCATTAGTTGGATGAACTATGATTGCAATTTGTAGGTCATGTAAATTAAGACAGATAAGTAGCTAGTCAAGTAGTTTAATTGCACAAAGGTATAAGATCTGACAAGACAGTTATGAATTCCGGTAAGGTTATCTAATATTCTCTAGTAAGTCTTGTGTGTGATGGAAGGCTTTTTGGGTTTGATATAAAAGTTCCGTGTATGTTTTTTGGTTTGTTGATTCATGATGAATGGAGATTTCTATCTCATTCTAGGTTCTCGAACTTACAGTATTTGTTTGATGTGCATACATATATTATATATATATAAATATTTGTGAGGGTTTACAAAATTTTTGTGGATTACTATGACCGTCTTAGTAGTTAGTATATTTTCAATTCTAACGATAAAGAAATTAATTGCTCTTTCGTTCTATGGTATTTCAAGTCAGAACAATAAGATTAGTCTTATAGTTGCCCAAAAAATTACTATTACTATTTAAACAATTAAGGTGTTAGGAATCGCTTGCGACATGGTCCCACAAAAAGTCCAACAACCTCCTAAGCCTGCGATAAATGATTTGTAATGAGAACTAATATTAGCAATTGAACTGATAAGATATGTTTTTTATCATGCCTGTTCGCTTTTCCTGCAGGATCTCCGAGACGTACTGACAAGGACATAGTTGCTTTGGACAGTGAAGAGGTGTCATATCTTTTTTAGTTGCCAGTTCTCGTATGAAGGATTTGGCCCAACGTTGAATATAACGGAGGAACAGAAGTTCACTCTACAAATTAGTTTACAAACACAAATTTGTCATACTCAAACTTATGGAGAGCCAGAACTCCAGAAAGTATTTAATTTATGGGAGAGGACAACAACTGAAAATATAACTTAATAACAGAACGCTCTATCTGGCAGCAAAAAAATTACACCGCAAAACGTTACTCTACAAAAACGTAAAGCTACTTTTTAAAGCAGAGGTCTAAGCATTAAAACAAACTTGCATAAACTGATAAACAAATTGATAAAACTATAACAGCTAACAATTTTATTATATAATGTAGTTGATGTTTGTCGCAAAAGTTTTAAATTGAAGTAATCAATTTCTGGACTGCTGTGATTGTGGAATGCAAGGAAACCACCAGGAACATGAATTTTCCGCCTGGGAAATCGGCTTATGTCGTAGGTATTCTTCGACGTATTGGCAAGGGCAAAGGGCAGAAGTCAAATGTCTTGGAGCCGACGGATTCTCACCCCCTTCTCCTACTGTCCAATCCAGCCTTCGTCGAAGGTAATCCTTTCCCCATCGTTGTACATATCGGAGAAAAAGCCGCTCCCCTTTCTAAAACGTTAAACCAACACCAAAAAGTACCACCTCAAAGCTAAACTCATGCTTGTCAAGATCTAGATTGTAGAGTCTATGCCGATAGTGAACAAGTAATTTAATGTTTATCCTATTTACCTGTTTTTGTGGAATCCTTGTCGTATTTTGAGCTCCTGTAATCACAATCTCCACATCTTGTGCGTCTAAATGGCTTTGAATCCGTAGGCGATCCTGGGATCCTTCTAGTAATTGTTCCAATCGTTTCTGGTGAAATGATTTTAGGTTAGCTTTTGAAAAACAAATGAGTCTAAGAACTTGATTGAAACACTTACGACACATTCTGTAGGATCGAAGTAGATGAAGCAGAGATGAACCTTATGACAAGAAATTCTGCCTCTGTCGTCCAATCCAACGATTAATTTGTGCTTTACAAACAACTTGTTTACACGGGCCATACACCTTTCCAAACCCTGGTTAATCTATATTTAGCAACACACAACATCTCATTTTCTTAGCATTGTTTTTGCCTTTAGATGTGCAGTTTTGACTATTTTTGGAAAGGACCATTTTTATTTACCTTAATTTTAAGATACATACAAAAGAAGACGGCAGCAGCATTAATGATCAGCCAGGAGATTCCCAAGGCGAATAAGTGTATCCCAACAACACCAGAGAATAAAATGATGAGAAGAATGAAGAAGGCCAAGCCTAACCATGAGGCTATAAAAAATTAATTTAATTAATAAATTAATTTTAATTAATTTAATTTTTTAAATTAATTAATTAATTTAAATTAATTTTAATTAATTTTAATTAATTAATTAATTTGATTAATTAATTAATAATGTAATGATTAATGACGTAGTTTCATAAAATAATTTATAATTATAATTAATAATAATTATAATATTACCTAACAACCGTTTGTAACAAATAGTGTAGGCGTTGAAACGAACGTCCGAGGTCAGAAGTTCCATGGCATGTACATATTCTTCAACAGTTAGGGTCAGCCCAGGAGCCTATTTGAAACCAACAGATCTATCAACATCTGGAACAATTTCATATCAAATGGCAGCACATAAGCTGGCTATTTTTGGTTTCCTAATATTTCATTGATTAATTGATTACTATGGTCCAAAAGAAAATTTCTTTCGGAGCAATACAGATTTTTTGTATTTTTCGTAGTAGTCGCGGTTCAAATCGATAATTTATGATTTTATGAACCAATTTGCCTTAGAAGTTTTTATACCTCCGTCTCTTCAAATCTCCAATTTGCCACGATTTTAGTTATTAAAAAATTATACGAAACCACACCCACCATAAGCTCTAATTTACCATAAGCTCTTCAGGGACCAACTCAGACCTAAACGTTTAATCAAATATCATTTAATATTAAATATATTTATTAAATTTAATATTAAATATATTTATTAAATGATCAGACCTAAACGCAGCCATTGATATCCAAGGCCATTTGGTATTGACAGGAAGGATGGACACTATTACATCTCCATTTGCTAGAATAGTTTTAATTTGTCTGAAGGTCAGATCATCTCATCTTACCCTGTCAACTCATTCTACACTTTTAAATAATTGTGACAAGATCGACGTACTGAATCCGGAATTATTTCTTCGATTCCCATTAAGGCTTGTCCTCCCTGTCCCATTGTTACCCGCACTGGTACTGGCACTGGGATTATTCTCCAAGGGATTATGCAATTCCACCGTTTGCAAATTCTCTGCATGATGAACGACATTATTGACAGGAGATTTGGTCGAATGAATTTCCACAGAGGGTTCGATCACTGCTGGATCCACATTCTTGTCACCCCCTCGGCCCTCGATTTCCGTGACATTTTGAGAATTCTCTGTCTCGTTCTCTTCACTAAACTGAACCCATGTCTTGGCCGTGTCAGGTCCTTCGTCCTTTGCCACCTCTCCACCATTTCTATTCGGTCCTTCCATTCTCCTACCGTGGGAGTGGAAGCTTTTCCACGTTTTTAATCCCTAGATTCCTTCCTAAATTAAAGTGACAAGTGTCAACACTCAACACCACACATTTGAGTCTACCCTATCAGTATGTCCTCTATTATGTATGAGTAAATTAGACCTGGTTGCTGCCTTTACCTCCAGTTAAAACTTTAACTACCAAATAACCATATTTCTATCTTGACAAATATGATTCTATTAGAAACTAGAATGTGATGGAGTATTGTTGTATGGATGATATGCCTTCATACAGTCCACAAACATCCGTCCTATAGCCAAAGCCGACTCTGTGCGTGGTTAAGGCTGGAATACCTCAAGTGTATTGTGTCATGCTTCGTCATTTATTAGGGGAGAGGATTATTAACAGGTGAGGGACCGACCATCTTAAATAACAACTCTTCCACGTAAGAACAAAACACGCACACCTGTTCAACCCTTTTTATTTAGACGATTCCTGGCAGAGAAACCGCTTAGTTTATCATATTACAGATAGCTGGACTGGATGAATGACAATATAATCGGTAGATTTTTTAACATGCATTTTAGGTTTATTGTATTTGTTTGGAGTTTTAAATAAATATGTCCATAATAAATTTACAAATTGACTCATTGATGATTGAGAATATTGAGATCATGAACCATTTTCAGAATGTATTCCGTTCCTATAAAACGGGGCTAGAAAAAATACGAACGGCTAATTCTCAACTATAGAAAGATGCTACCATTTGGGAGTGTAGGAACCGCTCTTTCAGAATATGCTAAACGTTGTTTGTCAAGATTTTCTATTGACACAGTACCTTAAAATCGATCCATTAATTTATGAGCACAAGACTATCCTACTGGGTATAGAATGACATTGTATTCCTGGAATTAAGCTAGGGGATAATTAATGAAAATTGATAAATTATTCAAATATAGATTGAAGTTGAGACCGTGTTACAATAACAGCCACATGATAAACAAGAAAATTAATCCTTGTGCATAAGAAAAAATATTTTCAACAACTCATGAGCCATTTTCAGGGCAGGCCGTTAATTAGGTCACATAAATTGAATGGATGGATATTGATATTCGATCGACACAGAAGTCGGTTCGCTGGGTAGGTTACTGTTCCTAATGTCAGTAACAGGGCTGTACCAATGGCTGTACCCATCTGTCCCACATTTTTCGAGCTTGACCTTTTAATGTCATAAATTCAAACCCCGTCTCGACTTGCATTCTTTAAGTTTATTCCGTTTTATTTTTTTAATGGAAAAGTAAAAGTCGGATTTTCTCTCTCACGTCAAATCAAGATGTTAGAAATTATCAGAGAAAGTACAGGTTTAAAAATAAAACAAACCTTACAGAAATTTGTTGACAAGTTCATCAGTATACCCCAAAATGTATTTTGTTTGTTTATTAATCCTATTTGGTGGAGGACGGTGTTGGTGTGAAGTGTGAATAGTGTGATGTACTCGAGGACACACTCTATCAACTAAATCCTAAACGAAATCTCTCGTTTCACTTCACCCACAAATCCCACGGTGCACGGAGATTCAATTCGCCGGATTTCAAATAGTCTCTTTTCAGCAATGAATGGACCTATCAAGTATGAACTATGAAGTAGCAACTTTTAGTAAGTAGGACGTGGAATAAATAGTTCAAATTGCATCCTGCATCACAAGTCTTAACTAGTCTGTCGAAACAATTAGCCAAAAAGTGTCCAGATTATGTGGTCCGATACTCTATTGATCGTGTTCATCTCTGTCGTTACTGCCTTCTTTGGTGAAGGTAGTAAAAACTTCTTTTTTTACTCCCAAAATATCTAAAAAGAAAGGTCCGTGTTGAATTTAAATAATTCTAATCATTTATAGGCTTGACATGGCTCATGGTCTACCGGACAGAGAAATATCAAAAGCTGAAGACGGAGGTTGAACGACAATGCAAGAAACGTATGGGTCACTCTTATATTTCCTCAATTTTATTCTATTCTATTAAGACTAGAAGAGTGAAAGCATGCTTTCACTTTGTGCCTATTAATAATGTCGTTGTATGCAACCGGGTGTTAAACGTGTTAATGTGTTGCAGTCGAGAAAAGAAAAGAGACGACTGGGGAGTCAGCGATGCTCAAGAACAGTAAGAAGAAACTGGAGAGAGAGGAAGAAAAGCTTAAAACAAATACAAGGGATTTGTCGCTTTTTAAAATGAGATCCATGTTGGCCATCGGATTGGTCTTTACAGCCTTACTCAGCATCTTTAACTCCATGTATGTTAATTAACAAGCAGTTGAAAGAGATCTGTAGAAAGTATTTTCCAGCTAAAATACGTTTCATTTGTTGACTATAAAGAGAGGAAAGGGTGGTTAAATTGTAACTGATATGTTTAAATATCTTTTGGTTGTGTTTTCAATTTTATAGATTTGATGGGAAGATCGTAGCGAAGCTACCATTCGTACCAATAGGCTTTCTCCAAGGGATCTCTCATAGGAATTTACCAGGAGCTGATTATACAGACTGCTCCTTTATATTTCTTTATATTCTTTGTACAATGGCTATTCGACAGGTACGATAAGACAGTCTTCAGTACTTTAATCCGAAGATTTACCTAAGCATGAATAAAACTCATGATTTTTCATTGCAGAATGTTCAAAAGATTCTGGGATTTGCCCCTTCCAGAGCTGTGTCCAAGCAAAGTGGGAATATATTTGGCCCACCACCCCAAAAGTGATTCTACAGACCTCTGTCTCCGTTTTTTTCTGGATTTGTCTCTAATATTCGATCTTTCAAGACATCAATAAACGTGTAGCTAATTTAAGAACCATTTTCATGTTTTTTATATGCTAGTGGTATAAATATAAAAATTGGTTGTTCTCACATTAGTCATCAACAGTTTTCACCTCGTGCATTATCATTTAATAGCACGTATGATACCACTCCTTCTTTTGTAGCTGTCTGTTTTTAAATCAATAAACAACGACCTTATTACTCGGTATTGCACGCAGAAATAACTTCATTCATTTTAGGACATAAAGAAATTTATTTACATCCTTAAATCCAGAATAGAATACAGTGGTACTTATAGTCATGATTAACATTTAAAATGGTGTATTCTAAACCGTAAAAAAATTGCTTTTGTTCCTTGTAAGTTGTTAAGTCAATTATCGAATCGTCACGCACTATATATAAACTACTAGAAAATGTCGATATGCGATGGAAAATAAATTAAGCCACTGTGATTTCGATAGAATCAACGATAGAAATAAAAATTGTACCCAAAAAAATTGCAAGACAATTTAGGAAGACATGTAGTAATTACTGATTGCAAAATATTGATTGACACCTTAAGCCATAATAAAATCATTTATAGTCATTGTCTTCCATAAATAAATCAACGAAAAGTTCGGAACGACACTGTGACACTCACAATAGATAAGTGTACGGTATAATAAAACTAAACCTACATTTCTTTAAGAGTTATTAAGTAGCATGCATCAATACGAAAACTTAATACAATGATTGGCGAAACTACTGGTACATTTATGTACTTCGTAGGATGGAAAGTTCATTATAATTTACAAGTCGGTATCGTACCACGCAGCATCTTGGTTTCCATCCGCAGGTGGTTGAGGGGGGACTTGGGTTTGATCATAACTGTCGATGTCCATGGCGTCAAAGTTGAAGTCCATCATTCCAGCATCCCCATATCCTGTATGTTACATTTAACCTTGTTATTCTATACTCAATTTCTTCATTTCGGTAGTGCTGATATCATCATATTTGCATCATTATCAATGTGCCGAAGACAACAAAACAAAATAAAACAAACCTGCTTTGTAATTACTGGGGATAGATGGCTGATTGGAGCCAGAAAATATGACAGGTGTATCAAATACTTGGTCTGGTGAAAGCATGTCCTATTGAAAAAAAACTCAGTGAACAAAATGGGAACAAAACAGTAAATAAACGGCCAGGTTAATCATTCCAAACTAGAAATTCAGGCATTAGTACAGCTAATACAAGCAAACATGCACTGTTACATGCAAATAACTATGCAGCATAAAATGTGGTAATCTTTGCAGTGTTTATAAAATTATAATAATGAGAGTTTCCGACGTCGAAAATTCAGGTACCCAACAGGATTTTATAGTCCCTGTTTATAATCTTTACCTGAAAATCTGGTGGGGCAGCACCCATGTCATGACCCCACATTGACTCTCGGTCAAATAGGGAGTTGGTCAATTCCATGGATAATCGCTTTTTGTAATCTGGAGGTTTGTCTTCGGACATACGGAATAGTATGGCAGCAGCGTAGGTTGCTACTCCCTCATTTCTTGAATGCAGAAGTTCTGTAAGAGGAGCTGTTGCCCCTTCTCTTTCGATCATATCTGCTCCTTCTTTATCGGCAGCCAATTCACACAAAACACCAGCAGCCACCCGTTGAATGTTCTCCAGTTCATGATAAAGTAGCTAAAGGTATTGTAATATTATAAGTTCGAACTTAAATGCAAGACCCAATGGTGGTGTTTTTCAGTAGTTATAAATGTGAAGATTTTTACCTGCACAAAAATGGAAATCACGTTCATTCCTCGAATTTGGGCTCTGTTATGTGCTTCGCGGCCTAGAATATGCAAAGCTCCAACAGTTCCTTCAACAATTTCTTCCATTCGAACTCCATCAGGATAGATAGCTGAGCTACCACCGCTGGAAACGGATGTACGACGCTGGGAGTCTTGATATGCCCTCATAAGAAGGTGAACCAATCGTGCAATGGCTCCGTTTTCCCTTAGAGGTGCGTGATTTGCAGGACACAATGCAAGATTCCTTATCAACCCGATTACTGCTTTAATTAATGGCCATCGCGAAGGTGGCTGCATTAACTTCACAACGACTGGAATGCCGTAACACAATCCTGCAAAACAGCAGTGTTTTAAATTAAGAATTAAAATTTAATTTAATTTATACTATTTGGTTAGGTATTTCTATTTACTTGAAGCGTTTTGTGCCATTTCGGACTCCGGATGTCGGGAAGTCAAATGTCTCAGTGCACAAACAGCAGGTTCAGTTATTTCTTCTCGTTCTCCTGCAGCTCGCACGGTTCTCACCAATGCTTCAATTCCGTTCAACTGACACACGACCACTTTGTTTCGTTGATTATTACAGGTCAAGTTGGAAAGGATTCCTGCAGCGCAAGTTACAATATTACCATCTTCGGATGATAAAAGAGTCACCAAACCTTGAAGAAGTCCCTCAAGTCCGTCCTAAATAACATTGATTGGAACCAAAAATTGAATTCAGAAATTCATTGTTTTTCCATTATTTTAGCTCATTTGATCACGTACTTGCTTAGTAGCCGCATCAGATAGATTTCGAAGAGTCCAAAGACAATTCAATACCAACCGCTGGGAAGGGTGTCCAAGATGTATCGCCAGTGCTTGCATACCACCGGCTTCAACAATTGCCGGTTTATTGCTGCTACATACACTCAATACTGCAATTAAAAAAATGTACATACGTTAAATGAATAGTTTAACCAGGTAAGATATAGAAATGTGTCGATGACAGTGTTATCACAAATTAAAAAGTTTACCTTTCAATACTCGAGATGTTGTCCAAAGTAGCTTCTCATAATCATAAGAACGCATGATGCGTACTAACTCAACAGGCCCTTGGGACGCAAGAATTATAAGCTTGCTCTCCTGATTACCATACGCGAGAATTTGGAGACAATCTGTGACGATTGCAAGGAACTTGACATTATTCCGTTGTAGGAGAGATACCATTTTTTGGAGTCCCCCTGCCAATCTCACGGCCATTTTTGAACCTAAAAATAATCCAGTTGTGTAAATTTTGAGGAAAATATGAAAGTAAAATATATTAGGATGATTTTTTTTACCTTCTTGATGAAGAAGTAGATTATGAAGAGTTGTGATGGCATAAAATAGAACAGCTTCGACAGGAGAGCTGAGCAATTTTACGAGCGCTGGAATTCCTCCACTTTTAAAAATGGCTAGCAACCCTTGCCGATGGTGAGACAAATTATGAAGTGTCCCTACAGCTCCCTTCGTTGTTTCTAGATCATTGGAACTAGCAACGGCTCTTACTAAAGCGGCAACCATTTGGGGAGAGTTCATAATGGCGTGTCGTGAAGCTTCTTTTTTACTCAGTTGATGAACCATCATGGCAGCTTGACTGACGACGACCTGATCTTCATCGTTCAGCAATTTTATCAGTTCTGGAATAGCCCTAGTGGCAAGGTCCGCGTCATCCTATAAATTTTTTAAACGTGATATACTACCTCATAAAACATTAACAGCATCCATCTAAAATTTCACGTTATGAATCCCAATTCAATTACCTGATAGTTTATCAAGTTGACAACAGCGTGCTTTAACATCTGAGAAGGCTCAGCTAGTCTTTGTACAGCCGTTGGTTGCGTCGGGTCAAACTGAGTCGACGGGATTTCAACCCCTTCGTCCAAAGTTTCTGGAAACATTGCTGCTCTGACCCTCTGAGATCGGGTTACATTCAATTCTGTGTTCATTTCTACAGGAAGAAATTCACCATATCACCATTCATGTTAACTACATGCAACTAAAATCTGTAGTTATTTAAGTTAGTTAAGTTACCATCAACTTGATCTGGAGTGAATCCAGTATAACCCTGCGAGTCCAAATCGAACAGAAGAGGATCGTCTAGGTCTTCCTCCCGAACTGAATGTGCCCCAGTGGTAGCTCCAGAATGGACCCCTGAGTCAAGGACTCCATACCCTCCTTGCTGCCACATTAGTGTGTCCGCTTCTTTCCCTAATTTAAAAAATAATACCATTCATTGAAAATAAGTCTTCTAAAGGGTTCATCAACCAATTCGGCACATATTTCTTTATCTATGGGTAGCAAACGACAATAATTAATTAATTCCAAATTATAAAATCCACAATCTGACTAAGACTGAAGGTTTGAAACACGAAATCCAACACCTAAATTACAAACCTAATCCCTAAGCTTTTTGGCATTTCTTTCCAAGATTAACAGTTTGACAGTAAGCAGTAAAAGGTGAAAAGTAAGTTGGAACTCACCCTGTTGCCTCGCAGGGTTGGCCGACCCGTGCATTTGATAAGCCATTTTTTGCTCGACTTCCCACACCTCCGTCAAAACTAATTACAATGAAAGAACGGCTGGAGAAACGAGATCAAGTCTTTCGGTGACACTTTCTTGATCCTTCCTTCCGTCTTCCCTGCTCTTGCTTAGAGTGTTGTTATTAGTCAGAGAAATAAGTAGGATCTGTGGATGATCTAACTCTTTCGAGAGTACGTCATCTAATTTCCAATTAATTTTATTTATTCGTTCGACTCGTCATTCGTCTGTCTTCTCACCTCCCTTCCTACCACACACACTAGCTTATTCTAGCTCAATGTAAACAATTAGAGAGAGAGAGATGCCCAGAAAGAGAGAGAGGCTATTCTTCCCAATATAATAGTACACAAACGGATATTCCTAACTGCACCTTGTAGAAGAAGGCAGAGGCAGGCAATGGCTGCCTTTTCCCCTCCAAATGGCTTCTTCATAAATTCCTTTCCTAAATTAAAGTTAATCTCATTTTTATATTCAAAAATATATTTCTGATCATTTTTTATTCTTAATTTCATTGCTGTTAAAGTATCGATGGGTTGTTTTTAAAACTTTATATATTTCGTTCATTTGTTAGTGTATGAATGAGCCTTCGTCTGCATTCCTCGTTGCAGTAGTAGTGCCATTGCAATGGAAGAAAGTGTCCTAGGTGGAGATGCCTAACAGCCCAACTCATGCGCTCCTTTTGGCTTTACATGACACCTAATTCACTTGACACCTTGAGCAGAGAAGGCTCAATAAAAATACACACAAATACGCTTGCGTTCTTCTCATTCTCATGCAGGAAGAAACTCAAAACTAAAACTGTGTGAACAAAGTGTCATAGTGTCAATCACTTGTCAATCAATGAAACCGTTCCAGTATGCAAAAGAATGACAACCTGAATCGGGAAGGTAATCATAATCTGTTAATTGCGGTGAATATGGGAAAAAATAGTTTTCTTCTTAACTGATAGAAAATGTTTGATGTATAGATGATTTTTATATGTGTGTTGGGATTTAAATACTATTTACATTTGATCACATTTCATGTCCCATACTTCAAGCCTTTCAAGTTTGGTAAGTAGATAGATTTTTCATAGAACGTTAGTTAAAGTACGATATGGCATGGCACTGTATAATATTTATAGTAAAGGTAAAATAATTAGCTAGTAATTTCTAGCTGTCTGTATTTCTTTCTTAGATTACTCACAGGATCTCTGAATAAAATAGGGTCCATTCGTATATTTGATCGTTTGAGAGGCATTGAACCGTAAATGTCTGCGAGTTCATTCATACAATCGTGTCTCTGTTTCAGCTTGTCCTGATCCATTGATGAAAATGAGCTGCTGAGATTTACAAAACCAGAAATGGATTATAATAAGTAACTTATATCCGACACAAAGTTAAAGAATTAAATAGTTTGCTAACCGGCTCGAGGGCTCCTTTGTATGCTTTTTTGAAGTCAATTTTATGGGAGGCTTTTTTGTTATTCTTGAGACTAGAATGTTGAAAGCAATGTCTTCACAGTTTTGAAGAGATTCGATAACCATTAGAGCTGCTGGAGGAATTTTGGTCCAGTATAAGTGGTTATAATACACGTGGTAAATAGCTGCATCATTTAATATCATACTGTAATCATTAGTCCATTTGGAAGAAAATTTCCAATGCTCCTGCAAAATAGTGCAAAATAAAAATGTTTAATGTTTAATCTTTAAATCAAATGATAATGTTTTTGCCTGGATTAAGAATCTGCAAATTTTATTTTTTTAAAGCAACCTTCGCATCGCTCCAATAATGAGATCTAGACTGATAGCCAACAATACGATCAGGAAACTCACACCATGTATTGTAGGCAAAATCAAATTCGTCGGGGGATAGTAGTGCATCTTCTCCAACAGAAAATACCTGAAACAAACATAAATATTACTTTACAAAGTATGTAATAAGTTATTGAAAAGATTACAAAAAAAATCCTTACAGCATCAGTCTCGATCTCTTCTGTGAAAAATCGTTGTGAAACCGAACTTGACGAAGTTTGCTTGACCGATAAAGGGACTGGAACTTCTGGCCAGACACGGGGAACAACTCTGTTGCTGTTCCATACAACAATTATCTATTGTAAAAAAATAAACCTATTAGCATCAGTACATTTAATTTATAGTAAAGCATAGATAACAAGCTTACTTTTGCAACGAAGGAACTTTTCCCAATGTTTTTAATTAGTCGAAATAATGGAGAGCTATAATAGCTACTTAAAGATTTTGCTCCACTTAAGGCGGACTGAACTTGAATTACAGCTGTAAAATTAGGCTTCAAAGGGGTTGAGTTTCCAAAATGATAAAATGGAAATCTATCCACATCATCTCCATAGCTCATATCAATGTTTAACGCCCCAGGTGCGCTATTCCAAATACTACTATCTCGGCAATTTTGCCTCTTTATTCTGTCTCGCATTATCTGCAAAAGAACATATCAATCATTTCAATTCCGCAATCTATTTTCTCAGCATATCCATACACATGCACAGGAGATCTGTTGACTAATAAAATGACCGACCTCAAACGTTGTTTCAACTATTCTTTCCACGGACGAAAGATATTGATTCCACATTATCTGGGTTTGTTGTTTCATTCGAAATATTCTACTGGGATCTACAGACCTCACCATTTCGAGCGTTTGCAGCAAGGTCCTTTCGTCAGCCGAAATACTAGCAGCCGGCCAATCGATTACTTCAGAGAAAGGAAGAACCCAACCATTGGATAACAAAACAGGAATGCACCCAGCTTTCAACGCTTCTAAAAATCGGAAGGATCCTAGTCTTCTGCCTCTAGGGACTAGGCAAAATGTAGAATTTTGCAGAAGAAATTCATAATCATATCTAGTTGATGAAAAAACCATTAAGTATGAAAAAGTTTATATTTTCTATAGTCCGTAATATTCCATGAAAAGCATACTTTTCGTATTCTTTGTTGTCTTCATCACATCTCTCATCTTTCATTTCTTTCCAGTTTTTACCATGTTTGCAAGTAGTAACCATAATAATATCATTTCTGTTATGAAGATGGTAAATGGAGTTTCGCGTGTCCGAGCCAATGCCATAGACGTATCTCTTCCCTAAGAAATAAAATTGATGTTAAATCTTTGAAATGGAAATATACCAAGCCTACGGATACCACACCTTTGAATGCAATCAGATGTCTTTTTCGAGACGGGAATTCGTTAGAAATGGCAGTTCCCATATCATCCCCTTTTTCTGGATGAGATGGATGAAATAATGGAAGAGAAATGTCAAAATTTGATCGAAATTGATCAAAGGACATCGACGCTTTTGCTAGAATAGCCTTTCCAAAGTCAAATCCCAGTTCAGTCTCATTGTAACTTGGCCATGTTCCTGCATAAAGATTGAAAATAATGTGGTTTTCTCCGTTGTTCCAATACTGTATAAAATAAATTAAAATTATTTGATAGTTGTTCAACGGCCACAAACGAACCTGTCTGTTACATGTTATGTTAGTAGTATCATTCATAACTTTTTAACATATTTTTTACCTGGAGTTTTTTAAGCCGACTACCGAGATTTCGGACAAAGTCATGGCTCAGTGTGTCCCTATCAAGAGTATCAATGCTAAGAATGAAGAGACAAGCCTCCTCAGGGTCGTTCGAGTAGTAAGGAGAGGACATAATCCTATTAAGGATCTTCTCATAAGTGGTACTAATTGGTACAAACTTATCCGGCTGGTAGACATACACTTTAAAGTCATTTTCGCATTTTCCAAAGTCAAAACAACTCACCATCTGACAACTTCGGCTAGGGAAAGCCCCCTTGGAAGATGATTTCCACACTTTTTCTCCATTTTTAATAACCGGTCCAATTTTCTCGTTGATAAGCTTTTGAGCTGCAAAGTACTCATTCAAATATTCAGCGTTTATATACGACTCTGCACCCTCTGGTATCCTATCGTCGAAAACAATTTCCGGAAAAGCTACAGGGACTTTCTGTACAATTGCATTGGCCGTAAAGGGAACAACAGATATGGTATGATGAGGAATTTCAATTGCAGATGGGCCACGGAAAACAAACCTCCACAGAGTAAAGAGGAAGGACGCAAAAAATACAATGAGATAAACATAGTAGACTCGATTCCGTTTCCTTGTACTCATTCCTGAAACTTTATCTCGTAAATTTAAATCCACTCAGTCTCGTCATTCAGTGTCAAAATTCGAATCCGGGTAATGCAACCTGTTCATTCTTCATTGTTGACTTTGAGAAAAATATCGAAACATAAAATAAAGTCTGAAAACTGACTATTTCTTAATTTATATGAAAAGTATTAAATATTCAAACTCCAAATTCAAATTCCCTTCCAAAACTGCGCAAGGTTTAGCCTCTTTAAAACCTTCACTTTCTTTGTTGACCCCTCTCAAGCAGTATAGCCCGTTCGTTAGATTTAGGGCTTATAGGGATGCCAGTGTCCGTGTGTCCGTAAACACGATAACTCTCTTCAAATTAACCCGATCGACTTGACATTTTGCACACATGATCTCTGGCTTCATAGTTTGGACGAGTTCGTAAATCAGCCAAATCCATTAAAGTATTGACCAG
>JAQFYM010004303.1:0-15932 GCA_034694785.1 Agrenia bidenticulata | reverse complement strand
AATACTCAATAAAACATTTTTACCTATATACAAATTTCTATTTGCAAAAAATATATTTTTGAAAACACATATCAGTTCATAAATTTAAAAGCGCGTTTTATATTTTTTTGATTTTAAGTGTTACAGCAAACTTGTATTTTTTATTTTTGGCATTTTCTCCCGGTTTATTATGCTAACTTTAAAGCAGAAATATACTTTTTCAATATTTTTTATGGCTATAAAAGGGTGTAAGAATGGAAGAATTATGGTAAAAAAAATCCAAAATTATTGCAATATATTGTATTAGTTTAATTTAAACAACAATAATTTTTTCGGGGCAACTGGTCACAACTAGGGGTCTAATATTGGCAGAAGTTATTGGCAGAATCTTAAAGCTATAGACTTACCGTAAAACATAATAAATTATCTATCCGTCATTCAATAAAAATAAGATAATATTTACAATACTTAAAGCCTTTTTAACACTATAATTCTTCGGGTATTTTTTTGCTTTTATTGACGAAGTAAAATAGTAAATGCTATGCAAATCTATGGTCCGCATCACTAAATCACCATATGATGGCGTATATATTCCAAATAATTAAAAACATGTATTTTTCTGCTAAAGATATATTTTTTTAGTCTGTTTGAGGCCTATTGCCATCATTTTGAAAATGTATATAGGGTTAATAATAAATCACACCAGGTTACAATCAAAACCCAGTTTTTAAGTAAAATACCACAGGCATTAAGTATATCTTCCATAAAAGAAAAGTCAGGGCAGAAGCTACCCTTTGTTTATAGCAAAATACCCTAGAATTTTGGTTTAAAAATATTTTACTAACAAACTACTAAAAAGATCTTTTTGATTTTCTTTGGGAAAATTCAACAGTTTTTAAGTGTTTCTAAATATATATCGTTTAATATTCATTTATTATCGATAATACAATAAATAAAGATAGCAATATGCAATCAAATCACAATTTTTGCTATCAGCGTTGCCCGTATGACGTCTTAATGATTCTTTTGTTTCCTTATTACAATAATATTTCTAGCTCGAGTCCAGCCCTTATTTCATGCTTTGATATCCATTTTGAACAAAAAAACATAAAAACAATTCAAGTTTTTCTCTTTATTCTATCGATTTTTCTATGAAAAACATAAGCGTATATAATATAGTTTATACTGCGTTTTTCTGCTTTAAAAAAATCCAAAACACAAAGAGTCACAGAAATCTATGTAAGTGATAGTTTACTATATATAACGTCTTGTGCTGTATTTTTAAGTATCTAATGCTTTGGTTATATATTAGGGCAATTCTTTTTTCTGTGTAAGTGTAGGCTTTTTTTTTACCGGTAACAAAAATAATAAAACGTACATAGACCAATAAAAAGATCTATTTACGGCTTCGTAGACCGGGTAAATTTAACTAGTTCTTTTGTTGAAAAATTGATAAGTAATTATTTTTGTTAGGATTTATTTGTTTCGGGGTTCTCTCGTGGTGATCACATTACCCCTTTGTTTCATAGCTTTTTTTAACGTGTATTAAAAAAACATATGAATACTTACTCTAAATTAACGCACTTGTATATGTAAAAAATTATATATTAATATATATCTTTGTAGCATAATCTGTTATATAAACATTTAGACACATTTCCTGCGACAAGAGATTGTTATTTTATAACAACAACGGTAACAACAATTTTAGTACAGCAAAACACTGCTTAAGCGTTACAAAATCTTTTTTTTAGTATGCAAAATATCTTTAGAATTTATATTAGTTGAATTTTGCAATAAAGTGGTTTTAAAAGGGTTTTATTTATAGATAAAAAAGTGTAGAAAAATATAAGTACAAGAAAAAATGCATACGGTCAATAACCGTATACTTAACTGTCCGTCGCTACCAACGAATTCCTTTAATAATTTGATAGACATCAAAAGTATGTTTTTAATAGTCACAGAACATGCCTATGTGTCATATAAAAAAATGAAAAAAAAAACTGCAATATTTAACACACAATTTGGATACTTAGATATAAATCATACAAGGGATTTTTTTTAATATATACCACCAAATACAAAAAAAACTGTGAATCGATGTTTTTTGAGCGAAATGCGACGCACCTTATAACTATTTTGTAAAACAGTTGTGTTTGGTAGTTTAAAATCAATAGACCAAAGAAAAATATTTTAATAAAATTTATGTTTTTTTGGTCAATAAAGTTGCACAACATAAAGAAAGAATTGAGATCTAGAGCTCATAAGATTATTGTTATATGCGTAATAAGAACGACATAAGACGTCATATGGGTGACATTGATAGCACCATTAGTGATTTGAATGCATAGTTTCATGATTAATTGTATATTGGCTTAAATAAATGGACATTAGTTGAGATTGCGTACGAAATTGTTAAAACCCGTTGGTCTATAAATAAAGGTTGAAAAGATCATTATAGTAGTTTTTTAGTAAAAGATTTCTGAAACAAGTTTCAGGGGTATTTTACTTAAAATTAAAAGTATTTTTGCTCTGATTTTATATTTCAGGTGTGGGTTTTTTTTTAAACCTATGGTGACTTATTATTATCCCTTTTTATATATTTTTAACATGTTTTAACTGAAAATTTAGAAGAATATCTATAGAAAATACGAAACAAATTTTAAACAAGAGTAATATTGGTAAGGAAAAGACTACTACAAACTCTTGTTGTAATTTTATACTAGGAATATTAACTTAATTTGTGTATATGTATAAATTCTGTGATATTTATTAAAACCTTAGTTCCCAGGGATAGTGAATATGGTATGGTGCGCGGGCGGGAACTTTTATTTTCCATCCTCTAAGTTTTGACCATTATGGCCATAATATGCTCCAAAAGATGGGTTTAACATCGTAAATTTTATAGTATTCTTGTATGTTTTGTATAAAAAACAAGTGAATTTATGACAAATTGAAAATCAACAACTCTTTCTAACTTTAGGTGGCTGCCATGCGTATCATTTTTATGAATATCTGTATAAAATATACAGTTTTTTTATAAATTTATTGAACTTATTGCACAAATAATTTTACGATAAGCCTGTTTGATCGTTTTTCTGCTTTAAATTTATTTTTTTTTATCAGGAAGCCGTTTTTTATTTTAATTTTTTATGAAGGATATTTTTCGTTTTTTTTGCATATAATTTTTGTAGTTTTAATCTTAAATTGTATATAGGTGCAAATCACGCAACAAAAACATCCTTGTAATATGCGCAGAAAAAAGTTGATACACGAATAATTATAATTTACGTACCAGTGAATGTAGCCCGCACTCTAAAAAAATAAAAACATCTTTATTGAGTACCGGAAAAACCAGAAAGTTACAAAAGAGTCTATGTTTTATACTCGGCAAAAACATTAAACATGAAATTGATAATTTAAAAAATATTCTATGTTTGGCTTTATGATTGATATTGTAATCCATATGTGTTCTTGCATATTTTTGCTGCATAAATACTTAATTAAACGACCGATAAAGCAAACAAACTGTAAAATTTAGTTATAAAAGATTTTTTCAAAAGTTAATATATTTACTGCTAGCATCTATATTTTTTTGTACTATAGACCTAGCATTTACAACATTAAAGGTTCCAGAAATGAAATTTACGGGGCTGAGTGAATATGATTACAGCAAAACAAAAACCGAAAAAGTTATATGAAAATATTTAAAACAATTATGGAAAAAGTCGCACCCAAAATGGTCATATATTACATATTCATTTTAAGCAGTCACCATACGTGGCGTAGGAAGCGGAGGAGGGGCAAGGGGGGCTCAAGCCCCCCCTTGTAAAAAAACTGCGCTTGAATTTGTAAGGCTCTTTTTTTGTGCAGAGATTTTAATTATAAAAAAATCTAAAATAAAAAATAATTAACATAAAAAATTTCAAAAAAAATGAATTATGATTTTTTACATTATAAATCCAGTTTTTTAGGCCATTTTTGTAAAAAACACTGACAAACCAGGTACAAAAAATTCCTGGTTACGCCACCGGTCACCATAATTGTTTCCCAATCCTTGGGAGTCAAAACAATGCGTTGAATTCTAAACTGTGACTTTTACGATGAACAGAAGGAAAAATGCGCAGTACAAACCTTCGTCTAGTTATCTGTTAAAAGCCATGAAATCATAAAGATGGGATTATGGATATTTAGGGATTGAATATTATGTTCTTTCGAATATCATTAAGATAAAATTGTCTAAAAGAGAACAAAGAAATAACATATATTTTTTTTAAAATATTACTTTAATTTTGCCCCAAGACGGTTTTTAACCCCCCTTGCATTAATTTAGTGTAAAGATCTGCATCAGACCGGAAAAGACTGAAAGAACTGCGGTCTGGTCTGGTTTTTTTACCTGATTCACGCAGGTAAATAAACCGTTGCTTAACTAACAAAAAACAATGCAACGTACATTTACATTGAAATATTTTGCAAATATTTGCAAAAACCGTTCAAAAATAAATGTAAATAGATATATTTCTTTTTTTTACATTTTTAGCTAAAAACCCATATTAAAAACTATTTAAACTTAGTATATGAAAACAGGACTCAGTAGGCAATTTATCCATTCTTTTGTCACT
Organism: Agrenia bidenticulata; assembly: GCA_034694785.1. Classification (NCBI taxonomy): domain Eukaryota; kingdom Metazoa; phylum Arthropoda; class Collembola; order Entomobryomorpha; family Isotomidae; genus Agrenia; species Agrenia bidenticulata. The sequence continues at coordinate 11,331 of JAQFYM010004303.1, read as the reverse complement.
TAATACTGCAACTTTCCGTTTTTTAATGGTTTTTAATTCATATTAATGCAGTTATAAAAGTACAAACTTACTTGTCTATGCACTTTCAGTGTATTAAAACAGCATTAAAATATATGCAAAACCAATAAAAATGATAAATTAAATCAGCTTTACATCTAAACGTAAAATTATATGTTGCGTTCTTTTAGAATCTTTTTGCACTTTGCGGCAATTTATTTGCATAGCTAACAATACAACTTTTGACATGAACAGATTGCAAGAAACAAAATCAATAAAATCCAATTATGTAATACTAATTACACAATTCTAACGGCAGGGCAATATAAACAGTAGCTTACTCATTTGGGGGCATGCTGGTATTTTTGTTTTCTTTTAAACCATTTAATTTCAGAATTTATTTATAAATTTTTTATAGTTCTTTAATATTAAAATCACAAAAATGCTGTAACGTAAGAACATAAATAAATAATTTCTTTATTTTTTGGTTTTAAATTACCTCTTATTCAATCATCCAGAAAAAAAACATGAAAACGTATCATTTTAACAAAAAAAAGCGATTTTTATATATTTATACATGCGTAAATGCTATCGGTCTCGTCCAGTCAAAAAATATTTTATTGTTGGCTTTCGTTTTTAATTCGGTCCGATGAATACTCAGTATTTTGAGTAGCACGATAATATCGTCCCCCATAAGAGGGTTTGTGCCCCCCTCTCATAAGGACCTGTAAATATAAGAGTACAGCCTCATTCCTAGTCAGCATTAAAGAAAAAAAAAGTTAAGTGAGAGCATGAATAAATCTTAACAACGGTGAATGGATAAGATGGCGGGGGAACTTGTTTTTCTATATACTAGTATAAAGTTTTTTATAAGTAACAAGACTTAAATAGAATAGAGAATACGAATACATTGACTAATCTTATTTGCATGATTTATTTATTTTTCGTTTTCTTTTAGTATTATACTATCATATATCTTTTTTAATATTATACAAGAAAAAGTGCGGGGGGGGGCTCCAAATATAGTAGAAACTAACTAACTAACTAACGTTCTGCATTTCTTTTTTTTATTCGCGATCTTATTTGTTTTTCAGTTTCAAATTACATTTATATATTGAACTGTCATCTAAGTTTCTATGATTGCCATTGTTTGTTATTGCACAGAATCTAAATAAAAAATTACCAGAAATTATAAATGCGTTAGTTGAAATAAAAAAAATATTGAAATGTTTATCAAATGTTTTTTTTTTGATTTAGTTACATTTATATTGTCTTCAATTGGCATTTATTTTTTTTCTCTAAAGGGGTGCTAATAAATCTAAGATATCAACAAATATCAATCAAATTTAACCGGTTCAGTACCAAATTCCGTAAACCAAAAACCCAAAAAAATGAAAAAATACCAAAATACCCATCATATTTGGCATAAATATATTTATCTGTAATAAAACATAATAAAAGAACCAAAATCCCCAAAAAAATGATAAATTTTTAAATTAATATATAAACTTAACAAAACGGACCAAAATACCCAAAAACAATTGATAATGGAAAAAAAAGAATACAAGTACTGTAGAGGCGTGATTATCCGATAGAATAGGGAATCAAAAATATTGGATAACATGAAATGTCGGATAAATATAAAATACAAAAAGATGAGCGTTTTTATATTAATACCAAATATAATTGGTTAATACATATCGGTAATTCACCCGATGTTTAGAATTGGTAACTTTTAACTTTGCACCTCCCAAAGTATTTATATTTTTAAGTTTCCGGTTGTCGCATCTGTAATATAAGTTTTTTAACAAATAAGAAAAATTACGAATCATTTTATGATTCTTGGCGTTGCATTATAGAAAAGAACGCTTACTTTTACTTCTCCATGTTTCTACGAATTCTGTTTCTGGTACCAGGCAGTTTAGGGTGCGGATAAAATGCAAAATATCGGATAATCGGATGTCTGTTAATCGAGTCTCTACTGCTGGGGTTCTAAACATTTTTCAATTTTTGAGCCCTATAAAATATAATAGGAAAATTGAGCCCATCAAAATTGAACAGGATATCTAGGCTTCATTACGTAAAAAAAGATAGAAACAAAGCTATAAAAATCATATTTTTACATATAAAATAATAGAGAATCTATAGAAATCGCACACTTTAAATATACAAAATGCATACAAAGCATTTATAGATGTATTAGACATTTAAATACAATATAAGGCATGAAAATGGGGATTTAAATGTTCAGACAACCCGGCATCCATAGGCATCTAAAGAATTTGAGAAGACATCTAAGTTATATAACAAATTTAAAGGATGATGATAGTTTCCAAAGTCAAAAATGAACATCCATAAAAAAAGAAGGGATCCAAAAATGAATTAGAACCCCAAGATATATTAAGCATAACTGACATAGAATAACGATTAAGACACAAATTACCATATCAATACAAAGACGCAATATGGAAGCAAAAAATGGCATAACACAGTAACAAGTTTAAACTTAAAGTAAACTAAAAAGTTTATGAAAAATAAATATTTGTATAAAGTACAGTAACGTTAATAATATAAAATTTCTAGATAAATAATTTACTCGATGAAAAAATTGCGCCTTCATATTCTTTACAATATCTATCCTATCAGCTAAATAGCCAAAAGGTGCAATCTTCATTCGTGTTCTAAATTTTTAATTCATGTCCTAAGCTTGGACTTTATAATTTTTTCATGAGAAAGGCAGATTCACTTTCATACGTAGATCCAAAACACCACAATACCTGAATGGCTTTCTTTATAATAATGGATGTGGTTTCTGAACAGAAATAAAAAGCTAATAGGGTAAAGTTTTTGGGCAACTGGTATCAACAATCGCACACTATGTATATAAGTTAGTTCTTTAAATCTAAGATTACACAACTTATAGTTTTCTAATTCTAAATTGCCAAATGGATAAATAATCCAAACAGACGTGCGTGGAAAAAGATTACTAAAATGCTTATTAACAGGGGTTTAAAAATACTGGTATATACCGGTTTTTATACCGGTAAAAAACCCGGTAAATACCAAAAGAAAAAAATAGTTGGTAAAATACCGGTATTTTTTTGTATTTAAACTTAAAATATTTACGTTCTGTGAATTGCTCAAAAACAATTTTTTCTAAATTTTTAAAAAATTTTTAACAAATTTTTAAAATTTTTTTTAAAATTTTTTTTAAATTTTTTTTTATTTAAACACTCTATCGCTTTTTTGAATATAAAAACACTTTCATAACCTCAAATATATATCTAAAAATATTAGAAATACTTTGCAATATTTTTTTGAGCAAAACGGTAGTTTGACTTCTATCTTTTTGGGCGAAAAATATAAAATAGTACTTTTTGAAATGGCTGCCCTTTTTTAACATTATTTTACGTTTAATAAAGGAGTAGTACAATATGCTATAAAAAAACAAATATCAAAAATTTAATTAAAAAGTAACTTACTTTTATCTGCGCGTCATTTTTGCTCGTGGATCCTTTGGAAGATATCACGGGTTGTATGTTTGTACGTTTCGTGTTGGGACAACCGAATTTCTGTTATCTATTGCTTTTTTGTTACGATTTACTTGGTATGTTCATTACTATTCTACAGCTTAAACTACAACTGCTACTTGTTCCTAAATTAGAGAAAGGATTTTCTTTAGCCTTACCTTATAGATCGAAAATTGAGCGCATTGCATAGTTTAAATTAAAAGATTTTTTTATGAAAAAACAAACGTAGTTTCATAAAATTTAATAAAGCGTAAGGGCTTAATCTGTTTGTAGTTCAAAAAAAATATACTGTCGCGCTACCTAGACTTGCTTTTTTTTTATTTTTTTTGGTTTGTAATTAATAAAAATCTATCGTTTTCTTATTATATATATAACTCAATATAAAAAAAAATATAATATATCAAGCTATATACTGAAAAGTTAGATACTGCCAGATTAATTCAAAACAGAAATTTTGAAATGATATTGTTGTACCCACATAAACATCGCAGACAAAATATCATGTACAAGATGTAGTACGAATTTTAGTTTGATTTTATTTTTATAAACCTGAAAGTATAATTAATACTAGTAAAATGATTCAAAACCTTGTAATATAACCATTACCATAAATACAAAAAAAATATGTTGTTTTTTATGTTTACAAAAAAGTGTTTGCAAAATACCATTAAATACCGGTATTTTAACAGTATTTTAAAGGTAAAATACCAGCCCTAAAAATAAAATTATTTTCGATACCGTTTTAACGGTAGTGGTATTTTTAAAACCGGGTTTTTAATACGAGTATAAAATTTCATAATTTTTTTATTATATCAGTTCGGATTACTGATTTTTTATTTATTCAAGTAATACAATGTAATAAAATAAAATTATTTTCTAAAGTACGATCATGCAGAAAGTCCATCTAGATTTCACTTTAAAAATATACTTAATTGGTGATATATATACATTGTCACTTTTCTGCATTGACAAATTTGTGATATTAAAACATTGATATATATATAAAAGAATAGATATAATCATTCCCAAATATCTTTTTTCCAGAAAGCCAAAAAAGTTTCTCAAGCCACACAATTCCAAATACAATAGTAACCGGGCAATTATGTTATAAACCCGGTCGCAATCATTCCCTTGTCCGAGTCGACGTAGCTCCACATAAAAATCCAACTTTGAGCTTTGGCCTTCAAGTTTATTTATATGTGTTACAAAAGTTTGCGCTAAAAGCATTTTTATCCCTCGAGGGTGATTTTAAATTTTTATCCCTTTTGAAATGAGAATAAATTAAATTAAATCAAAACAAAACAACAACAACAACAAAAAAAAACAAAAGATATACAATAAGGACTCCATTAAAACTAAATAATCGCCTCCGTATCTGCTAAAGCAAAAAATAGAGAAAAACACCATTAGAAAAACATAAAAATATATTGACTGAAACTCAAAAAAAAGATAAAACATACAAACTCACACATTCACGCTTTTATTTTAAATGCATGGTATAGTTTTTGGCTGCAGTTAAAGAAAAATCGACATATATAATCTTGTCATACTCTGTTACAACTACATTTGTTTATTTCTTCTTGCTTTTTTGGGTAGATTGAGGTATACAAAGAGCAAAAACAAACCAATTTTTATTTATTGCCTGCTTATTTTTTACCTCGCATTCAATTATTCAAAAATTACTCTGTTTATTGCCAATTAATGAAATGATATGCCGATGATAACCTTTAAGTGAATTTGTTGTTCGCATAATAAAATATAACACACGGGTATACGCATTCCAAAAATAACACTTACAGTTTTATTCATAGTCATCTGATTATTAATTTTTCTTAAACCATCTATAAAAAAAAACAATACATCATTATGCTATTGCATTTTTAAATACTTATATAAAATCTCTGCAACCTTTAAAAAATCCTTAAGTGGTGTGAAGCTTGCAGATAGTATCATCTTGCTATTTATCTTAAAAACACATGTTTCTTTATAACTCTTTGTAAATCCATGATGCTGAACTCTTCGATAAAGAATTTGCCACAGTTGAAATGCACAGCCATGAGAATAAATATCATAGAAAATTCTTCAAAATTGAATTGAAAGAAGCTTTTAAAATTACAAAAACATAATCTGGTCTCGTAATCGTAAATGTCCATTTATAATTACTGCAACAAATCATCATTTTTGGATATAGCTTAAGAATTTTTTGTTGTCTATGATGATGGCATAGAATTAATTATTTATTTACAAATTTATTCTTGTAATGCCTTTTCATTTGTCCAAAAAAGTATGACGTTAAGAAATTTCTTTAGAAAATCCGTTATATCTTACTCATTATATGCCTACATATTACACCAGTTGGCAACATATTAAAAAAGCGCAAACTGCGCTTAATTCTTCAGCTCTAGTTTTCGCGGAAAACATGTAAAATAAACAAATACAGCTACATAAAGCAGTTTCTAGTGGATCGAAACCGCTTTTGTACGGTTTTGATTCCACTACTTCCTCTTAAACCTTTTTTAATTGGATCGCATGTTTGCGAAGTGTATTGTGCTGCTTGTCTTGCAAAAAAGGTATTTCGGGCATATAATTATAACTATATTTCCTTGTAAATCAATTTTGTTATACTCTTTTGAGTATTTAATTGTATTTCGTCATAAAATCAAATCATTAACTTTAATTTGGGATTCTGCCGTGTTATCTAAAACACTTTTTTTATTTTATACCGTGTTTTTAAAACTTGTGCCAATTTTTCTCTTTAATGGCTTCCGTTAGATTCTTATTGTATCCTCTGTAATACAAATTATGTAGTTTCTCACAATGATTGCTAGTACCATCCGGGTCGGCTTTCTCGATCAGAGCAGGGACACTCTTAAGGTTCTTATTACTCTTTTGATTCGGCAATTATCTCGATGATAATAAGGCACGGTCATCCGAAAAATAAATCCTTTGTAACATAAAAGCGCTGTAATACCCCATTGCACATTTCCCGCCCATTTGCTGACTGTATTTATTTGAATGGCATTTCTGTATATAACTTTTTAACACAATTAAGAATCGCATGATTATGCTTTGGAATTTACTGGGTCCGCTTAATGATGTGTAGTAAAATCAAGTACTACTACTATTCTATCTGTCTTACTTAGCTCAAGAACAACAATTCTGACTACTTCCCCTGGTGCATCAACATTTATAAATTAGCAAGATTTGACTCTACTTTCATCCTTTTCCTTGCATACTTAACATTTTTCTAAAGTAAAATGTATAAATTTATGTGATGTTAAACTGCCTCGGTTCTCTAGATCTGTCTAGATATGTTTCCAGTGAGTATATTAAACATGGTTTTTTATTACTTTGTTTTTTAACTCCATATTTTGTAACGTTGATGCGCCAAATTGACTACCCGTTTCCTTCTATAATTTTTCTTGATTTTCTATACTAATAAAGTCACTTTATTCTACCTCTATGATCCGTTCAGGCTGACTATCCATACATCTACTCAGTGCATCCGCGCATATTAATTTTTTGTGTGGTTTATATCTTATATTACAAGGAATTACAGCAAGGCGGTCACACCAGGTTTGCACTTGATCAGATCTTTTATAACCCTGTCTTTACTTTTCAAGCAAGCTTCATGATCAGTAATAACGTTGAAAGTACGCCCATATTAAAAAAATGTAACTGTTCTCGTTGCCCAAAGGGCAGCTGAAACTCCCCGTTCTGTAATGGGGTATTTCTGCTCAGCTCCAGTTTACTTTTGGCTAACATGGTCTACCATACGTCCTTCTTGTGATAACACAGCCCCGATTCCTATCATACTCGCAAAACTCTCTAATGTAAACAATGCGCTAGGCTGGAATGTACAACACTACATTTTTCTTTGTCATTGTTTAATTCCTTCAAACCGAATATTATCTTTTATTTTTCAATTAAATTTTACTCCTTTATGTAATTTATTGTATAATAAACCTAGTTTAGTGGTTTTTTAAGGTAAAAAAAACCGGTCGTAGCCTATTTCGCGTATTGATCCTTGCATTTGCTGTAGTTTTCAGCAAGTTCGGAGTAGGTTCGGATTCCATGCAGTTCTGACTGGGCTAGGTTTTAGTTTTGTGGCTTATTCTATATCCCAGGAAATCTTTTTCTTCCACCTCTGTAATAAGCTTATTGTTTTCCACTTCGTTCTGTATTCCTGCAATCTATATTAAATCATTTTCATATGCTCTTTAAGTTCATCTCTCGTCTTTCCTAGTACTAAAATATCGTCAAGTTATACTTGACATTAAACCCTGATAAAATTCAGTAATAAAGCAATCATTTTGCGCCAAAATACTGCCGCCGCGTTCTTATACCTTACAAGCGTACGCATAAATCACATTATTCGTTTACCTGTATTAAAGCTAGTTTTTTCTATATTTTGAGTATCTAATTTCACTTGAAAATAGCCATCTTAAGATCCATTTTTCCGAAATACTTTTTATCTCGCAAGGTCCTAGAAAGCTTTGTATTTTTGGAATCTCAAAGTAATCTTGAGCCACAAGATTGTTTAGCTTTCTTAAGGTAAGGCACAATCGCAATGTGTTATTAGTCCAAATTTCTTTATACTACTGGGTGGAGCCATGTTGACTCACTGGGCTTTACAATATTATTTATATCTCATTTTCTTTACGCATGCCTCAAAATCAACCAAATCTTTTATGGATCGTAAAAGCTGAGTCTAACATATGGGTTTTGCTTTTTCTTATCAATTTTACATGTGGAAGGTAATGGTTTTGTTTTTAGTTTCTGAATACGATTTAAAGACTTCTTCCAATATAAATATTATCTGACCTTTTTTTATTCAACATGAAGGCCTTCTTCAAACTTGTTCTCTTAATCTCGAATATGAAGTTTCACTGGTAAATCAGAAGAGATAATTGAACCGACTACCAGCTCAAATTTAGAGTTACATATAAAAAACTAATCTCTTTTTAATGCCTTAAATCTCCACTTTAAATTATACAATGACTTGCTCCTGTACTTTAAATAACCTTGTAATACATACCGTTTTCTGAAAGATAAGACAAATCTGTAGATATATTTAAATCCCTATCTTTTGCATATTTCAAATGCTTTATATGTCCACAAGCAAAACACAATGCCCAACTTAGCACAAATGTAGCAATTATATACCTTTCTTAGTTTCCTTTGTCCATTTCTTGCGTAAAATACTGTATGCCTTGGTTTTGAACAATAGCTACACATAAATGTGGGAGTGTTCTGCCTCGTATTATTGTTATTTCGGATCTTCCGCATTTATTATTTGTTTTCTTGCTTGTCTTATATTCGTCATACATAGTAATCTTTCCTATGCATGCATCGAGTTCTTTTAATTAACGTACACAATCATATGCATATCCATTGTCAGTGAATTTTTTTTTACGAGCCTAATCACCTCACAATCCTTAAAAGCGCGAATCCTGGCAAACTCGCAACATCTCCTCAAAAAAACCGCCAAGGGTTCATCGTTGTACTTAATCAGTTTGCCCAAATCTTCACCTGTGCGCAACAATATCAAAATTTCTTTAAAATCATCCCATGAGCTTGGCAGTCGAATCTCTTCGACCATACTAGTTTACGAATTTTATAGTTTATCGAGGCCCTCCTTACTACATTTTCTATTTTCCATTAAGTGAACCCCATCAAAGAAAATTTCACATTCGAACAAATAAATCTCCAGTCTATTGCCTTTTTTTCATATTCCTTTTTTAAACGAACTTTCCCAATTGTGAAGTGATTACCGGGGACAGCTTCCTTATATTTTGATATAGTCTCGGTGTTGGGTAATAAAATATTTACATATGCATCGTCTAGCACATTTTTGCCAGTTTTGGAATAAGCGGAAGAATTCTTTGACTTTCTTTGATGACGTTATTAAAATCACTATTTATTAACAAATATATTTTAAATATGCCTTTTCATTAATCCAAAAAAGTATGACATTAATTAATTTCTTCATAAAATCCATTTTATCTTAATCATCCAAATATGCATATGAAACCATTTTTAGACTAATGATTAAGATGCAAACTGCGCAGAATTTCCCAGCTCTAGTTTCCGCCATTCAAAAAGCAAAAAACGAATGAAAAGCTACCAAAAGCAGTTTCTAGTGGTTCGGAAATGCTATGGTTGGGGTTCTGGAATCAATAATCATAGAATTCACGCATTATGATCTCCATGAGACATCACACCAATGAAATATATCTATTTCTTGTTTTACTTATTAAGTAAAAAGCTGCTCTCAATTAATTGTCGCAGTTTTAAATGTTCGATTACATAGCCATGTCTTGGTGCCTTTAAATACTCTATATTTGGTTATGATGTAAATATAAGAATCCTATTTATATTTTCAAATCCACTATCAAAAAAAGTGAAACTTTTTATATTTTTTGTTGTTTGAATTTTGTCAGGAATATCATAATTCTCGTTTACTGTTATTTTATTTTTTTCTAGTGTGATAAACTGTTCGAATTCCATCTCTATAAGTATATACGCGCCCTGGAATTTTTTTGGTAGCAATTTCAATGAGACAAATTCTAGCAGTGTCTTAATTTAAGATGGATCTTTATTTAGGTGAATCTTTCTTTTAGCGGTTGATAAGAATATCATTATTGTACTTTTTTCTAGCAAATCCAGGATTATAATCAATAAATGAAATAAAATTATAATTCAGATCAGTTTGTCGATATGACTTACAATTCGCTTGATTACATTTCCATGATATTGATTTAATATATGACTTTTTTAAGTTGTAGAAATAGAAATCATTTGCAATCTTCTCGTTGCCTCTCTTTCTTTAAATTTACTGTTTTTTCAAGTTCATAAGGTAAGGGGGTAAAAAATCAGGGATAAAAAACGTAAAATAGTCCTTGTGGACCTAGAATGCTCCTCGTAAATTTTTAATAATACTATGAAGTGACATACAATACTATCTAGGCAATAAATTTATAACCCCGGGTGCAAACATTCTCTCGTCCGAGCCAACGTAGTTCCACATAAAAAACATACTTTGCATTTTAACCTATAAACTTATTTACAAGTGTATCAAAAGTTTTTTTTTTCAAAGAAAGATTTTTGATTTATGTTTTTATTTTAACTATATTTATAAAAACATCTCCCAAAGAACCGTCCTTACATTTACAACAATATACTAATCTATGTTTTGGGTTGTCAATGCCTGTTATTTCAAGGTTAGATTTCTGCGCATTTGCATATACTCCTTTAAAGCAGCCAATCATACATGCAGCCCCGTCAGTGCATATTGATGTTACGGATTGCCACTTAAAAACCATTTGCGATAAAAAATTGTCTCAAATGATTTATATAAATCATTGATGTCGAGGTTGTTGCTATATGCTTACGAAAAAGAAAGATTATATGTAGGGTTCTCTTTGTAAATATACTTTACAAAGCACATAAAATAGGAATACTTTGACGTGCAAAACTTTTGTCACATGATATAGTACAAAAAATGCTTTATTTTATCTTATAATGAGCTGTTTTTGCAATTTTTTTAACATTCTGATTGCTTTGTTTTACCAAGAGTCATTTGAAAGTGGTAGTTTTTTTACTATAACAACGGCTTCACTACTATTTTATCGGTTTGCAAAACACAGACAGCCAAATTTACTATTTTTTCTCCTAATACAAAGGGCTTTGAATTTCTCATAATTTTTATAACTATATTGGAACGAACCAGTTGTGCCTATTCTGGTAAGTTAAAAACATCGGTATTGGTTACAGTCAATTCTTGATTTTAATACTCATCTTT
>JAQFYM010004302.1:0-15934 GCA_034694785.1 Agrenia bidenticulata | reverse complement strand
ATAAAACAGAAAGTGCAGAATGGTTAAATGTGGATACCATAAATACAGAGAAAAAAATGATACCTGTATATTTTTATACTGAAATGTAGTATGAGCCATCAAGATGATAGTGAATGTTTGTTTTGCCAGTAAAAGTAGCTTTTTTATACCATCTGAATCAAGTAGTCTAGAAAGTGAAGAAAGCAACGATAGGAATAGCCATGTACAAATGAACTACACAATGAAGCAAATACTGAGACAGAATAAGGCGGCGGAATAATGAGTATTGCAAAAAAAAGAAAATTATCCGATGAGAAAAAAATTAATATATTTAAAGAATTCTGTGAATGATAAAACCCTAAAATATTATGATGATTCAAAGATTGAATGTATAGTGTGTAAAAAGAGTATATATTCCTTTATAGGCAAAGGATTTGGCCCCTGAAATCTCATATTACAAGAAAGACCTGTTTTGAGAATTCAGATTAATACGAAAAAAAAGATGAAATTAAGCTGGAATGAAATAAAACGGAGAAAAATGATTAAATTTATTTCTAAAGAATTTTTAATCAAAGCAAATATCCCATTGCCAACCTTATAAAATCCACATTCTAGAGCCTATTGGCGAAAGAATCTTAATTTTCCGCTTTATTACTCTACATGGTTTATAAAAAAAGTATTTTCCTGACTATTACAATGAAAAAATAAAAGGTATTTTTTCCTCTTCCGAAATGTTCTAATTTATATTATGTTCAATGAATCGACAGATTCATATTCCAAACAATTTCTTAAAATAATTGCAGGGGAACTGAATGAAAGTAATTCATGTGATCCATTTTTATTCAGACAATTATAGTAGAAAGATGCGATACAATAACGATTTTGTATGAAATTTAAATTATTCTAGCTTAAACTCTAAATGAAACAAAAAATAACAGTAATTTCAGGTTGTTGATAACAGAAAAGGCCTCTTATTGCCTTTCAGTAGGTAAAAAATACAGGAAATTTAAACACATATTTATCATATTAGCTATTTGTGTCACAAGCTGCACTTTATCTCCTAGCATAATTAAGATATGGCCATAAAATCAACAAAAGCATGTGAATTTTGTTAAATATCTTTTCCAGAAATGCAAAACCAAATAACAATTTTATCGGATGAATGCAAATTTTTTTTATCAAAGTTGCCAATAGATTTAATATGAGCACGTTGTTCGAGATTTGCACATGTATAAAGAATAATTATCTTATATTACAAAGTTTTTTTTTTAAAATCATTTTATGGATAGTGAAATACATCGGTAGCATATTTCCACCAAATTCACGCGTTAAATTGTTTTCATATTTGATTGTTTGAATTGTTGTATTAGTATTAAAAAATTTTAGATAAATAACATGTCAGTAACAAAATAAATTGTAGCAATTAAAAGTTTTTACAAAAAAGAAATGCCGGTTGTTACCAAGAGACAAATTGATCGGTTTATTATTACAAACCCGTGTTTACATCACTTTGAACTATAGAATTTTAACGCGTAAAAACAGTGATAAATGACTACGGTTTTCTCATTTGACCTCGGTTTCTGTAGAGCGCATTTAGTAAAAATCGCCATATATAAAATGATCTCAGAAAAAGAAACAGTGTTGAAACAATAACCTTCTTCGGATACATATATTTTTTTTAATAAATGCTTGTTTAAAAAGTTCAGGTAAAATTTTAAAATATTTGAATTTTTTATTTTGTGCCCCTGATATTTGATCAAGTTAATCTGATTCCTATATGCATATTTAATACTTATCCACGTTTTTGACGTTCACAAAATTGACTTTGTAACCGTAGCCGTGTATTACAACTTGCATCTGCTGCGTTAATAATAAAAACCAACGGAAATTATCAAATTAACAATGTTTTTGTTATTTTATTGCGTTTCTTTAGACTACTTATAAGAAGTCTAAGTAAAAAAAACTAATAACATAATACGCCGTGTCCGTAAATTGTTTTTATTCATATGATGTTGTCGTTCAGCGCTTTGTTAAGCAAAAATTATTGTAATCAAAAATGCAATAATATGCATCAGGGGTATCCATTGCAAGCCTTAAGAAAGGTTAAGACCATATCAGGGCCCTTTTTTTTATATAAACGATTTTTTTATATTATAAATAAAAAAAATTCACAGGTTTTTTTTTATAAATACAGCATGTATGAAGAAATACTTTACTTACCGTTCAATCACAAAAATAAAAAAGTAAAATCGTGTTTATAAATTTATAAACATACTGTATATACAGAAAAATAAAATGTTAGTAAAATTAAAATGGTGTTTAAGGTCTTGTATCAGAATAAATGTTCAAAAACAGATTATCGTATAAAAGGAATACATTTCAAGAGTAATTTGTATTTTTAAACAAACAAAAACATACTAAAGTTCATATTTTAATACTGGAAAGAAATGCGAAAGCTAAATGATTTACAATATTGTTACTAAAAAGTGTTTAATAAAAATTTTTTTCCGAAGTTTTGTAATTCTTATAACTTAACTGGATTAAATATTTTTTGGTATAATTTATTACCATATCTTGTCATGCAATCAATAAAAGATTCCAAACACAGGTGCAACAAATAAATTGTATATTCTATACTTCGTATCTTTAAACTAGCTTGTATCTTCCAACATGCTACCAGGAGTGTATCTATGAGGAATCTTTGACAAGAAGTAGCGCCTGAATTAAAGAGGGAAGGTCTTTTTCTTTTAAATATTTTTTTACATAACCATGGCTGAAATAAAAAATTAAAACCTTATAAAGTTTCGAAAAAAATTATTTAAGATTTTTCACTAAATAAATCGTGTTTTTTTTGTTTTTTTGAAATACTTTGACTAGCCCTAGGCTGCAAAAATAATATGGATACGTCACTGATTGGTACTACAGGTTCTATTTCAATGCTATATAATGGCATTTGTTTTAAAATTATAAAGTATTTTTTTTTTGGCAGGATAAAAACAAAAAATACTCGGTTTTACTTTGAACTAGTTGCCACGCTTTTTTTAGTTTAAAAAAAACTTTTCAACCAAATTAAAACTTATATATATTGTAAAGAGTGTAATTAATTTGCGTTTTTTTTACGTGACTTCGCATTTTACAAAGTACAACACAAAAGCATGTATGGATGGATACAGCGCATAAACTACCAATTGATTGTTTTGCGCATTTATATAAACCTTTTGGAAATACGCAGTTATGAATTTTTAGTATAAATACTCTATTTAAACGATTTTTTTTTTTTTTTAAGTATAACATTTACTTATTTTAACTATATGTAATTTAAATTTCGTACAAACTTAAATTATATATTATGTATTTAATTTGCAAATAATAATTAAATGAAAACCAAGTTAGCAATATAAATGAAAAATTTTTAGTAGTGCAGTAAATAACTGGCCATACTTTGATTACGCACTTATTCTTTTTTTTTATATAATGAAACAAATAACAGCAGTAAATCGATGAAGATTACTTACTGTTATAAAAAAGTCTGTATATGCATAAAAACCCGTAAGATTTTGCCTTTAACAAAAAAAATTAGCGACGTTGATACTCATATATACGTAGATTCTTTTTTTGACAACTTTTCTAGACTTTCAGTTATGTTTTTTTGTATTGAAAATTAATCTTCTTTTTTACAATGTAAAAAATAGGATTAAATTTCCAGGTCCAAAATTTTGTACATATTTGTTTTTTCGGTTGTTTTTTTTTCGACCCTACTTCTATACAAGTGCAAAATATTAAAAAAATAATAGTATTAACGTGCACATTTAATAAAACCAAATACAAAAAATCGTTGTATAAATATGTATAATTTGTTGCTTAATTATATGCAAAAGTGCATATTTTACAGTATTTTTACAGTTAAGTAATTACAAAAAAACCAAAGCCTTTTTAAAATGAATTATGTACTATATTGTTTTACATGGTAATAAGATCAAGCCTACTTGTCTGCATAGTGTTGCCAACAAAATGCTTCCTTAAAAAAATCCTAAAAAATACAGTTGTTATTGTTTAAGCGCATAACTTCGCACAGCGCTTTGACGGACGGGTAGGACCAATATGACACAAATTTATAGTAAAATTTCCATATATGGTACTTGGCGTCCGCCAAGCGCGCTTGGCCGATTTATGCGCTTAGACGATAACACCTCAAAAAAACGAATTTTATGGCTATTTTTTGTATGGGCAACAGTTGCATTTTTATTTTATCTAATGCTCAAAGGAACCCATTATTAAATACTCTAAATATATTTGCGGTTTTTACAAGTTTATTGTTATTTGTAAGCGTTATGTTCGTATTGATTGCGGGGTTATTTTTACGAGTTATCTTTGTGCGCTGACGATGTAAAATACACATTTACCGTTGTTTAAAAACAATAACCCTGCGTGAAGAGTAAAGTCTTTTTTTTTGAGCAGGCGCATCAGCATTATAATTTAATTTTGTTTAATATAAAGCTTAAAAAATGTTGTTAATGAAATGAAAAAATTAATCAATGCATAAAAAAGCTTTAAACACATAAAATCTTGTGTAAGCATCATTTTTTTTTAAAAGCGAATAAGTTTATGAAATAAAAAAGTATATGCAATATTTTTTTTGTTCTAAATCAGTGTATTTTGTAAAATAAGTATAAGATGAGGCGTGAGCATTCTTGCACGTTGTACCTTTAATTAATTTTCAACTATTCTTATTTATGCAAAATTCAATGTATAAATAGCTGAGTGACAATCAGCTATATTACAATTTTATCTATTACTATAATTATCACCTGTCACTTTTTGAAAGCCGCGCTTTCTGTATTTGTAAGGCACGCGCAAAAAACACAACCGGTTATTACAAGCATTTTTCAATTTGTGGTTTATGCAGAGGGTATTTAGTATTGTCTTTTAAGCTATTATATGACTCAGGCAATAATATTGATAAAAGTTGTTAATTATCATTGACATATAGTAGAACAAAATCACATGTTCGTTCTTAAGATTTTAAAAACAAGCAGTTGTAGTTTATCTTTAATAATACTACAAGATTATACATTTTGTTATTCTAAAACGTTTTTATGTGTTTAAAACAGCTTCCGAACGTCTTTAAACAAGGATTATATACAAAAGCATCAGACCTAGTCGAAACAATGCGTAAACAATATAACTTATTAGTTGCTATACAATTTAGCATTCAATAAATTTAAACAAAATGCTTCAACAGTTTTTATACATTAATAACTGGTATTCCAACATACTGATTGTGTTTACATCAATAGGTGTTTTTTTTGCAATCTAAAAAAAAAAAAAGTATATATAAACGACTGTATGTATTTTTTACAGTTTTTTTAAATTTAAAGAAGTTACAATCTTAAACGATACATTTCTGTTGCCTGGAAAACACATGTGCGTGTTTTAGTTTACGATTAAACAAAAAAAATACTAAAAACGTTTGTTATTTTTAAAAAGAAATCTTTTGGATAAAAAGCTTTGATAAAAATTTCATCACAAAAAAAGTACTTGTTTCGATTGTTAATCTAAAAACATTTACTTAAAAAACATGTTATAAAAAAATTCCATTTTAAACTTTCGTTTTAAATTAGGGTTTTAATCAAGCTTTATATTTTTATAAAAAAAACAATAATATTTAGGAGAATGTTATATAAAATCAAAGACGCTTGTGTCTTGTGAAAAAATAAAAATACATGAAAACACAAATTTCAAATATAACTGTGCAGTAATTTTTTTTTTTAAATGCCACGTGCTTTTGCACACATATATTATTATTTCTATTTCTATTATTAAATAAAGTTTACCCTTGTTACAACTCTAGTTTTTAAGTAAAGCTAAATTGCAAGTGGTTCTCTTTTTATTTGTCCTGGTTGGCTTTTGTTTTTGTAACTACATTGTACTATTATATTTTTCTAGGTATATAATAGACAAAATATTTTCTTTTGTATATTTATGCATAAAAAGATGCAAAAAGAACTCTATATACAACAAATTATCCTAAAAAAACCATACTAAAACAGTAAATCTTAACTAGTTATATCAAAATGCATTTATGAGTTGTGATAATCAACAGGTAAACTTAAAGGTAGAAAATTATTCACAAATGTTGTTTGTTTTGTAACTTTGTTTGATTTTTTTTAATTAGAGCCAGAAATATATGACAAAAACATAAACCATAATAACAAAAGTACGCACCAAAAAAAAAAATTATTTTGAAGTTATACTAAATATGCATCAACCTGCGGATTAGTCATCTTTTTGTAGCATAGTATATTTTTAGATAGGCGCATTTTTTATAATTAGAAATTAATACGCTTACATTCAGGTGAATTTTGCTTTATCAATATAAACATTCGCTTTTAAAGTGTCTAAAGAAATAGGTAAAAAACAGCCTATAAAAAGTATGAAAGTAAATAAACAAAGCAAGTTTTTTTTTTGTCAGGAATAAACGTAAATTGACTATGTATTATTCTAATTCTTTTTTATTATGCAAAATTAAATTTGCTACCCTCACATTTTGCGTTTTTTTTTTGCTTTTGTTGATGTATACGGTTTATCCAGAACTCTTTTTAGTCGTTATTATGGCTTGAAAATTCTACCAATTGTCTGGGTCATAATTTTATATATTATAAGGTGTCAATAAAACAAATATGTTCTAACGTCAGTATTTGTGTTAATTAGCATGGGTTTTATACATTATAGTATATATTTTTTTAAGCCTCCGTATAATAATCAAAGCCACTTAACCTGATTCGTAAACAATATCATTTTATGTGTTTTTATATCCGATCAATTGTTTTTATTATTCATATCCAACTTTTAAACGAATTACGCATCTTAACTGTATAGGTGTTGCGTTTTGCGTATATGTTATATTTTATTTGTGCATCATGCATTAAAGAAACGTATACATTTGACCTTTTTTGCCGGATGCTGTAGTTGGTACAGTTATAACAGAAATGCTATTTTATAGTGTCTTCATAAAAAGTAAACAAGAAGTGCGCACTTTTTTCGTATTTTTTTACTGCAATTCTAATTTCATAGAGCTTCATATAGAGCTAACAAATCTTCAAAAAAACATAAAACAATAATTATTTATTTATTATCCAGCATTTATTTTTTTTAAAGAATATTTGAGGCTCTAAATTTTACTGTTAGCATTTTCTGCGCCTTTTCTGACCACTTATAACGCATATTTTGTTCAAAAACACCTCGGGTTCAATACGCCCTATAAAATAGCAGAAATATCAAGTTAATCAAGTATCAGTAACCATCCACGTATTATTTTGTGTATATCTGTAATAAATTGATGAGTTTAAAAACGGTAATTACTCAACATAAAACTATTTTTGCCTTGAAATTTTTTAAAGCAATACATTAAAGAATATATTTACTGCGGATAACTAGATCTTTTTTTTGATTTGTGTTAGTTTTTGCTATGTTAATGTGTTTTTGTTTACGTCACTACATTCACTACTTCTTTTTTTGCAAAAAGGCTTGCTAACTTTTATAAACACATAATGATTCGTATGTATACTAGATGCGTGTAAGTTTTTAGTCCTGTTTTAATGCATACGTTCTTTTTAATTCTTCGTTATATGTTTGTATATTTTAATTATTTTTTTTTGTTTTACTAGAAAAAAATACTGCAAACTTATAAATAAAAACTAAATTGCGCGTGTTATTTCAAAAAATATCAGGGTAAAATTTTCGACTGTGTTTTATCTATTGAAAAGTAAACAGGCAGTAACTGTTAAGCCCATGATTTTTGTATTTTATGCAAGCTTTGTAAAAATTATTATATTGAACACAGATCTCTATCGTTATTTAGGAAATACGCCTTTTGTAATAGATTTGGATTCTATGATGGCATTAATAGACTTAAAACTTTTTTTTATAGTTTAATTATTATGTTTTTTTACATTTTTATGAATTTGTTCGTTGTTTTTAGCTTTTAATCATTTTTTTCAGATTTTTATAATGCTTTTGTTTTAAATTAGATTTTTTTTTTTTGTTTTTCAAAATTACCATTTTTTAGAAATTTGTTTAATTGTCGTTTTTTTTTGGATTGTTCGATTTCTTCAAATTTAGTAGTACATAGAATTTTTTTGGTCACATAAAACGCGATCATTTTTTGGATATTTCTTAAATTAATTTTCTTTTCGCAAATTTTGGTTATTATATTATCTTAGTAGTATTTTAGTATTTAATTCTTGCTTTACGTAGATTTGGTGTTAAGGGATTTATAAGCTTAAAAATTCGGCAAGTTAAGCGTTTTTTTGTCATAATTATAGTACAGAATATACAATTTAGATATTTTCATAATCCTTTTTCGTTATTTTGTGCTGAGCCGATAGCGCCATGCATAAAGTCACAATACTAAAATTTCAAAACAGAAAAATGGCACTTTTTCTGTGTAAGAATATTTATTTTGCGGTATATTTACACTAACGCTGTGTCTTATCTTTGCATGTTTTACGTCGCTTTCCTATTGCATTTACATTATTTATACATATATTTATCTGCTGTATTTTTTAAGTTTAGATATTCATGGATATGAAAGTTCTACAATTTTTTTGTAGTCTTAAAGAAAAAATACCCTTAAATTTCTAGATTACTAAAAATAACACCATCTAATTATACGTGGCGTCTTAAAATCTTTAAAATGATTTCCCCGAACCCAAAATACCCAAAACTTTTCAGCACTATCAGCTATAATCAATTAAATGTACCAAAATAACATAAACTGTAAAACGAACAACCATAATACCCAAATTTCTGAAAATAACAAAACAAAAAAAAACTACCCAAAGGTTAGGCGAATGATTAGACCACACGAAAAAGTACAAAAGTATCTTGTAAGATTTCCTACTAAAAGCAAGGAAAATAAAATCTAGTACCGCACATTAACTTATTAAAAATAAGTACAAAAAGGGGTATAAAATGTTGTCTTTGGCAAAAAAGCTATCTATTTAAGTACGAATCATATTTTATAGGTGGACTATCTAGACGCTTAAATAACCTTTTTTTTCGCGAGACCTACCAATCCTGCGCTTTTTTGAAGTAAAAACAGAATACAAATAAACCAAAGACACCAGTGGTTCCGAAAAAATATAGCCTTATTCCATTAATGGCCAAATTAATATGAACATAATACGGTAACTTGATTTCCATATTTTCAACATATTTCTGTTATATGACTTTCATATAGGGATAATACTAACAATATAATAATTCGCTACAGATGACCGTATTTTTGATTACTTATTACAATAAATTGTGTAAACTTTAGTTTTTGCATGCCAATGTATGAAGTTTTTGTATTTAAAAAATTTTAGCTTCTAAACACAAACGTATGGCGTTTATCGTAAACTTTTACGTTTTTGTTGTTTCAACCTGGTTTTTAAAAGTTAAAACAAGTTAAAAATCGTTAAAGTCAAGAAAAACAGCGCAAGAAAGAAACAAATTATTAGAGGATAGTCTGTTTTTGTACTATATTTACAAAACTATTAAAGTGTTTATATTTGGATACAAAAAGATACGCTAGAAATATAAACAAATCTACAAAATACTTTTTCAAGACAACAGAAACGTTTATAATATATAGAAATATACAAAAAAGTACGTACATTATTTTTACCTCGGAGAGATGCGATTTGTGGTTCAGTAATATAAGAAACAAAGTAACTTTTCGATAGCTTTAAATATATAAGTGACCTACAAAATTACATAATAAATTGACTGTTTTTCTACTTGACTGTCAAAAAACTTTTCCTTCGTTTTCTAAGTTAATCTTTTATGTTAAAAAATTACTCTGTAAATTTTGTTAGAAATCAATAAAATTAATCTAAGCAACACAAAACCTTTCTTTAACGTAAAACAATTTTAAATATGTAAAATAGCCAAAAAAATGTTAACTTTAAGGTTATTACTGATCTTATGTGTAACGAATAGCTTGATATAAAAGATTTTACAGAGAATACACAAAATATTGCTGGATTTTTTAAGCCATACATATTTTATCAATATGGACATTAATGGAGGGTAATAAAAAACCCGCTTTCCGTATTATAACCCGTTCATATTCGGAACCGCTATTAGACACTGATATTTCTTAAATAATTTTTTTTGATTGCTCTTGAAATCAAATTCATGCATATAAGGCATTCCGTTTTTGTTTTTTTTGTCTTTGGTTTTAAAAAAATTCAAAAATTAATAAATATAAATATTTTTTTTATTTTTTATTTTTATTTGAAATCATAAACCTTTATTTTTTGAAAATTTCGCAAGATTATTAATAGTTTTTACGTGCTTTGCTCTTTTTTAGTAAGATTTTATATGAATTTATAATTTTAAATATTTTTTGGGGAATATGGTCTTTATATTATGTGTAGGTGTGATTTATATATTCTATCATATTTTTTGTTTTTTGGTATTTTTTAACATTTATTTATGATTTTGGTATTGAACCCTCATAAATTTTTAAGATTATAAATGCCCATGTTATAGGTTTTTACGACAATTATTAATGCAAAAACAAAATAAAAAAAGCAATCTAGGAAATCAATGTGATATATTTGTTAATTCGTACAAACACAATAATTTTTTATTTTGTTCAGGCATAAAAAAATTCCACAAATCTATATGACGGGAACTAAGAAGCCAGCAAGATATTTAATCTAAAAATAATCTAAAACGATACCTAAAATGATAATTTTGCTAAAACTTCCTTTATATGCTGTTCATATAAAACAAGATTTTTTTTAGTTTTTTCTCTTTCTAAAAACTGTATCCCTCTTTTATTAACATCATAATGGATCACATTATCTGCATTTTTTTGCTGTCTTTTATTTTTAAATTTTTAAGAAGTATTGATTTCTGAAATACTTGAGTCGTTTTAGAATATTGTTCCAGCAAAAAGTCCGATACAAAGCATTTAATAAACCGATTACTTTTTTATGGGATAATTGCAAAAATACCCTCTTTTATACGGATAAGAACAAAATACCCTTTTTTATTAAGATCAAAAATACCCATTATCAAATTCAAATATTTACAGATACAGTAAAACCTCTCTAAGATGACATTCTCTTAAAAGGGCAGTCAATATAAATGCCTGAATTTATTATATAACCATAAATAAAGAATCGAAACAAAAAAACGAAGAAGTCAACGACGTTTAAAATCTAGTATTTCTAGAGCCTCCGTTTTAATTTTTTTTTTTCTTTTTTTTAACCATGATTTATGTTTACGATGACGTCTAAAAAGATAGAAGTTCACAACAATGATAACGAAAAGAAAAGCACTAGCCAATATACGCAATAATCGTACTATACAAAGCATAGTAAATCAGTATGATATATCTGAGAGATTATTTTATAGAATTAAAAAAACTGATGGAAGCTGAATGCAGCGAGAAAGATCAGACAACAAACAAAAGCACAATCTGTACATTGACAAATGTAGAAGAACAAACTGCTTGACTGTCTAAAGAAAACCAATTGTGTATTAAAAATTGCCCTGTCGATGTTAATAAACCAAATCTGCATATTGCTTATTTTGAAAATTCTATACAAGAAAAATTTATAGTGACATCTCCGAACTTACCCGATGAATCTTTCCAACCAAATGATCTACTAGTTGCCAAAAGAACCTCTATCCTCTGATCTTTCTTTTGCGAAATACCAATTAACGATTCAATAAAAGTTGTTAGAAATCCCAAAAATGGTAAAAAAAGAAAGTGCTAAGATTTATTAGGAATTCTAATCGATCTCATTTTTCTTTGACAAGAAAAATAATTATTGAATATGCTGCACGAGTAGCTTTTAAATAAGGTAATCTCGGTTTAAACGCAAATAATGGCTGGTATTATCGTCTATCGCATAAGTATAATATCAGACTCGTTCAGATAAGCGGTGATTCTGCTTCAGCTGATTTTACGGCTGGAAGTTTATTTAAGAGGTGTGTAAAAATATAGCAGAACAGTATCAACCGGAAGATATCTATAACCTAGATGAAACTGGGTTGTTTTTCAAATGCTTACTAGACAAAACATATGAAATTAATATGAAGGTCGTTTCCGGCAAAAAAGTATTATTGAGAGAATAACCATTTTGTTTGCAGTGAGTTTAACAGGATCCAAGAAAAAGCCCTTGATTATCGGTAAATCGGCTAAGCCGCGATGTTTTACAAACTTTAATTTAGATAGCAGAAATTTAAAATATACGCATCAGAAGGCAGCTTGGATGGACAAAGAAATATTTAAAACCTATATCTATGACTGGAATTCACGACTTATCACAGAAAATAAAAAAATCTCTGTTTTCTTGATAATTGTCTGCCCCATATGATTTATCCTGCATCCAACATCGAATTTAAATTTTTCCGGCCACGAACCACCTCATTGCTGCATCCCTTAAACCAGGGAATTATCTTTCAATTTAAATGTTATTATAAAAAAAAAATTTGAATAGAATATTTAATAAATATCTCGATGATGGCCTGATGGATCTAAAAAAATTTACGATAAGTGATGCAATTGAGATTATAATAACAGCCTGAATTAATGTAACCAAAAAAGCCATACGGAATTGCTGGAAAAAATTATCAGGCCTGCAAACTCAAAATGAAAGAAATGAAAATAATTTGATTGAAAATATGATTTATAAATATGATGACATAATCGAAGATCTTATTAATGTTTCCGAACAAGAAAACTTAATAGAAAATACCATACCAGGCAATGAATTTATAGATTGTAATAATAAAACTCAAGTAATGCAAATAGTCCATTTAGAAAAAGTAAGATTTCAGTTAACAGTAAAAAGACATCGGAGGAAAATGAAAATAGATAGAAATTACGTTTAGCACTGTCTACTGCCAAAAAATTGATAATTAATCTATGTCCGAAAAATACTGGGCTTGTCCGCGATCTTAAAAGTCAAGTAGAGAACTCACTAGTTAGTAAGTCCAAACAATAAATGATTTCTGGCTTATAATTTCTTTTTGAATTTTGTTTTTTTAGAACTATATAGTAAATAAATATTTAAAAATAACTACATACAATTTTCATAGATAAACAATGACCATGTAAATTATCTTCTATCGCAATTATGCACACAAAATATTTTATATTTTTCATTGCCATTTATTCCCGTATACCTGACATCTTGTGGAACTAAATGTAATTTGAACCGCCTTCTGCCATCCTGAGGGCATTACTGTATATGCATAACTGAACGCAAAAAATTACGCAATTACAAAAAAGGCCATCTAAATATGATTTTTTGTTTCAAAGAACTTCAATAAGTTGTAAATTTTTTTGTAAAAAAATATTACAAAAATCTAAAGGTCGGAAACAAATATAAAAAATAATATTCGAAAAGAGCAATATACTTATTTAATTGAAACAATACTACAATATCAGTGAATAAAATGCACTAAAAAAATATCACATCAACCGTGGTTACTTAAACATTACCTACCCAGAAACTTAATCACTTATTCATATACATGATTACCTATACAAGCTAAATTGACTATTAATTAGCTTTTTTAATGTCAAATTGGTAATACAAAAAACAGGAGCTGGAGTTTTTCACCCGAAAAACTTTTAAGAAAAAGTTATACGTTTTTTTTTTTGAAATAACAAATATTTTATTGAATTTTTTGTATCTTATAATTTTTTGTATTTTCTTGAAAACATCACTATTTTTTGTTTTCTCCTTCATTTATCTTATATTCTTTTTACAGGACAGTAAGATGATAGGTATTTGTATAATTAGTTCAAAAAAGCGATTAATATAGTTTTCAGGTATTTTTTAAATTTTTTGTGACAAGTTATGTATATATCTGTTATTATTATGAGATGGGAAATGGGTATTTTGCCATTATAAAATGTGAAAATGTGTTTTTTGCACTCTTATCAGTAAAAAAGTGGATATTTTGCAACTATTTCTTATTTTTAAATGTTTTATTATGTTTTATTATTTATTTGTCTGTAACAGTTTTTAGAATTATGCATATTTTTATCCTCTCTTACATTGCAAATATTCAGTGTATAGATTGTTACGCGGTCTACTTACTAGGGTTTTCAATTCCCCTGTAAATTTTTCCCTGGGGTTAAGTTAATTATATTTTCGTATACCCGGGTACCCGGGTATGTCGACGAGGATATAAAAATCCAATAGATCGATATAAAATGTTATTATAAATAGTAAAGTTTTTAAGTAGTTTTTTACATTAAGTTATAAAATTAATATCAAAAATTGTATTGTATTATATTAATACATAAATAAATACCATCTATAGAATGATGGGCTATTTAAAGTTATAGTTTTTAATATTGAAGTTTATAGTAGTTTCGGCTCTCAACTCCTATAGCTTTATTAAAAACACAGCAAAGGCACTAAAAGACATAAAAAAAAGTTTATGTTACAAAAAATCTAATAATCACGTCTTTATAGTTATAGTATAAAATAGGGCAAAGACACAAAAATTGTTATAAACTTAGTCTAACACAAATCCCGTTTTAATTTACAAATCGAAGCCCTAAAAATAATTAAAACTGGTTTAGTTGTGCATTCTATATGATTTAACTCAAAAAATATCAATTTTTACTTATCTTTGTTATGAGTTTGATTCTATTTCATATACGTATAATGTGTTAAGATTACCATGATATTGTAAAATTTACTATCAACAAAAGCAAAAAAAAAGCGGTTTGCATGTATAATCTACGTTTAACAAAAAAAAGATATACAATCTTTTAAGTTTTTAAATGGTACTACTGAGCATTTAATATAGACATTGCAACCTATTTGATTTACCATTCTGTAAAGACCATATGTTTTACAAAAAAAAACATTTTTTAGAAAAAAAAACATATATAAACGCGCAAATAAAAAATATAACGCTACTGCTTTACCGGTCTTTTATAAAAACACAATAAATGACAGTATTAAAATGCAAACAAACCTTAATTTAAATGGTATAAATGTATAGGGTGACCATATATATTTCTTTGGATGTTAAAAAAATACAAGTCCCCGAAAATACCAGGGTACCCAGGGCTCTGAAATATGGTATGGCAATATTATGGTTGCTGTATTTTTTACTCCCCACCATTATTGCAATAATGGCAATTATTGGATTACCATATTTCACAGCCCAAAAGTCAAAGTTTTGTTTTTGGATCTTAATGTTTATTTTCGGGAAAAAAATTTTTGGAAAATACAATTTTTTCGTAAAAATATATGCTTAAGGGATGGAATAAAACAATAGAAATTTGCATAATTGCGAATTATCAACCAGTAATGCACAAAAGTCAAAAAAAAGGTTTTTGAAATACCATAAAAAGGACTTTAATTTTTTTTTTAATTTATTAACTATGTTTCTAGAGTTTAATAATTAGCCCAGGGCCTAAAAATAATCAAATACCAAAAGTTTCTTTCTACAAGGGTACTGGAGTATATTAAAAACACTAGAAAGGAATCAAAAATACAATTATGCGTTTGAATCTTGGTATATTATATTCAGTAAATTTTTATATATTTAAGATACATTTCCAACATTTTTTAATTATTTACATGTTTTTTGTAAATTTCCTATGCCCTATACATATTACTGTGCAAATACATTATTTTAGGTAATATATCACAAATATTAATATTCAATTCAAAGTTTTAATATTTTTGTATACTTAAAAATTTTTTCTGCTTTTCTTATGCTAAAAATCTAAGTATTTTTGATTTTCCTTATATTATTATATGGTAAAAATCTTTTCACTATTATTGCCATATATTGTATGGCCATATATGGTATATGGAATTATTTTTTGTAAAGCCCTGCGGGTTCGCGCTTTTTTTTTCGGGGGGGGGGGGGGAGGGGGGGGGGGCGTATATAATATGGTCCCCCGTTGTAATAT
>JAQFYM010004301.1:0-15935 GCA_034694785.1 Agrenia bidenticulata | reverse complement strand
CGACACTCTGGATCTGTACCTCTTTCTTAAAAAAAAGCTGTAATATGGTCTGTTTCCCTGAATAAATAATAATAATAGTAATTATTCTTTAGTATGCAATGCCGATGTACACGTACCGTAGGTGCCATACTACCATATATTAACATTTTATACCAAAAATAAAAATATTCCAGTCCGCAAATGATAATAAGGAAATTGATTTTTTTCCCCGTTCAAATTTAATGACCTTAATTCTGAGAATCAGTTCATTACTGATAGTCCAAATATGTTAAAAAAAAACTTTGATACTTCTTCCCTGACCAGCTTCATCCTATCTCTGTATATTTCTGAAACTCGGAAACATTAAGGGGGTACTGAAAATATAACAAGCCATGCCATATTTAATATCTGTTAAGTGATCCATATAAATAACATATCAAACGCTCCAGTAGTCAGGTTATTCAAAATGCAACATTGCAGAAAATCAAATTATTTTATTGACTTGGTATGATTTCGGCTGATCTTCCATAAAGTTTAGGATTACAAGTTTCGGGGAACCGGACCTAAAATAGTAGTCGGTACAAAAAACTGGATCGAACATTCAGCAAGACTTAAGCCCAACCCTTGGAGCATCATGAAGTCCCACCTTTCCAGAATAACTGCAACGGTGGTAGCCTTGGCGGTAACGTTAATTGCAACGAGGATTAGTGCAGAAGAATCAGCCCTTGAATGTGAATGCGTTCCTAGCGGCTTCTGTCCCAAATCTCAGGAAGTAGATGCTAAAAATTACCCAGTCAGTCCTACTCGCTGTCCCAAAAGACAAGACTATTGTTGCATACTTGCCATACCCGAACCTACTCTTTGTCATTGCATTCCTCTCGACCTTTGTCCTAGAGATAAAAGAGATTCGTCACGAGGGGTTAGTATTTTTAAATTGTCGCACGTGGAATTGAAATGCGGACATGGTTTTATATTGTACAAAATAAGATGAATAATTTAAACTCTTAAATATCCAGAGCAATCTCCCTAAATGTCCCAAAGGAACAAGTTCATGTTGCACAGATCCACCAGAACCGGAACCGGAACCTACCGACTGTAACTGCATTCCTGCCGGTCTCTGTCCCAAAGATAAAGAAGCCAAATGGCTAAAAAAGGTAAGCAAAAAAAATTATCGAACGTCAAATTTACAATAAAAGTAACTACACGTGGATTGTTTTAAACAATTCACCTTAAGTTCTTGAGGTAACAGCAATGACTACTAATGAACTAATAAATAATAATAAAACATAATAATTTTTAAGTGGCACAATTTCGGAAGGTGAAAAAATTCAAATTACAGAACTTTGTAAAACGAAATATATCAAAAAGAAATAATTTGATCACAAGGAATAATTTTGCTCATCAATAGCTTTTCATACAAAATTTTTGATTAAAATGCCGGAGTTTAAAGGTTTGTAAAATTGATCCTTATTGGCAGAGTTCGCTTTTCCTATACAAGTACAAAGTTATAAAATTTGGGGCGTTAAATTTTAAATTTTTTAAAGCATTACACTAAAGAACGTTGGGCAAAACATCGAAAGAAATCCAAGATTTAGAGTAGAGTTGGGAAACCCACGCGTCTCTGTTATGCACAAAATAAAATAAACAACTTTTCTCAATCGTAGAACAGACGTCCGAACACTCGATGCCCCAGGGGACAAAATCAGTGCTGCGTAAACCCCGACCCAGAAACTAGCGACTGTAAATGTGTTCCTAAAGGCTTCTGTGACAAAAATAGAGAAGAGAAATGGCTAAGAGACGTACGTTTTTTAAAAATTATCTTACTCAAATGAAAGTGCGTTAATTATCTACAAAATAAGATAAATAATTTGTCTCAACCGGCTAGAACGATCGCCCCAACATCCGCTGTCCTAAGGGGAAAAGTCAGTGCTGCATAGATCCAAACCCCGAACCGGAACCGGAAAATACTGATTGTAGCTGCCTTCCTCCGGGCTTCTGTCCAAAAGCCAAACAAGACGCTTGGTTAAAAAACGTACGTTTTTTTCTTATCGCGGTCTAACTTAAATATATATTTTTTTATTTTGTAAACAATCTGATAAAGAATTTTTATTGATTGCCTAGAACGAACCCCCTAAATCTAATTGCTCCAGGGGACAAAAACAGTGTTGCATAGATCCAAAACCCGAACCGGAACCGGAAAATACTGATTGTACCTGCCTTCCTCCGGGCTTCTGTCCAAAAGCAAAACAAGACGCTTGGTTAAAAAATGTACGTTTTTTTTCTTATCGGATGTCTGACTTAAATGTATTTGTTTATTTCGTAAACAATCAGATAAAGAATTTTTCCTTATTGCCTAGAACGAACCCCCTAAATCTCAATGTTCCAAGGGACAAAAACAGTGTTGCATAGATCCAAACCCCGAACCTGAACCGGAAAATACTGATTGTAGCTGCCTTCCTCCAGGCTACTGTCCAAAAAAAAAACAAGACGCATGGTTAAAACATGTAAGTTAGAGTCGAAGGTCCAACTCAAATGTACCGGTTGGCTCATCTTGTCAAAATAAAATCCATGCTTTGTCTCAATCGGGTAGAACGATCGCCCTGAAAATCACTGCCCCAAAGGAAAAGATCAGTGTTGTATTGAGGTCGAACCCGACCCGGAAGTTACTGATCCTGAAGTCCACTGTAGTTGCGTTAAACCCCGCTTCTGCCCCAAAGATGCCGAATATTCATCAGGAGAAGTAAGTTTATCGGCTTTCAAAATTTTGTGTCGTGTATGTTTGTCCTCTTTATGTACCACAAAATTCCAACCTTAATTACCTAGAGCGACAGCTGTCCTAAGGGTCAAGGTAATTGTTGCATAGACGAGCGACCGAAGCCTGACCCTAGCCATTGTAGCTGCGTTTCTCCCGCCTTCTGTCCCAAAGATGCAGAATACTCTAGAGAAGTAAGTTTTAAGTATTTACACTCTTTAGTGACACAATTATATTGTAGATTAAAGCTTAACAGAAGCACACACCTCCTTATCAAATGAAATCGATAAGCCCTGTCCGTTAATTACGGGCACCTACGACTACGAATTGCTTCCATAGACTAGCCATGAGGGGGGTGGCTATTATGTGGACGAAGAATTAGTGTGGATATTCTGTTTTTACCAGTTGAATTTTCTGTTTCAATCATGAGGTGACTTCTATAACCTCTGTACCGATTGCCATCGCCATTTATTGAAATCTGTATTGTCTTATTTTGCTAGCCGATTTGGACTGGTTAGCGATGTCCATTTTTACGGATTAGCGATATCAATTTTTGGAGGGGTTGTTTTTCTACAATTTAAGCCCAACTCATTAATTACGGGCACTAATATGACTTTAATTGACTATGAAAGGGATAGAATAACATTAAACCGGGACCTTTCCATTAGAATCAGTTACAGGACAATGAGATACTTAAAACATGTGTAATATGTAATCTTAACTACCTAGGACAATCTTCCCAACTCCCGCTGTCCTAGGGGTCAAGGTTATTGTTGCATAGACCCTCGAGCCACCACACCGAGACCAAGAACCACAAAAAAACCAAAATTCACAACAACGAGTCGTCCAGACTTGCCAAAATGTGGCATTCAGAAAACGGAACATGGGAGCGCAGTACACAACCAGGATAACAAGACTTTAGTAAGGACTGCGTTAATTCCTAATAAGTATTTAAAAGCAAGTGTGGGTTTTAATTAAACCCGAATTTCAGGTGCTTTTCGGAGAGTTCCCTTGGATGGTAAGAATTATTGGGGGGCCGGGAAATTTTTTGGGAACGGGGATTCTTATAGGTGAAAGAACTGTTCTGACTGTGGCTCATGCATTTGCAACCAAGTAAGTCGGATGGAATACAAATGGAAGCATATGTTTTTTTACAGTTTGCAATGTTTGTATTAAAAAACGCAGTCAACCAGAAAGCGTGATTCTTGGAGAGTGGAATGAGAACAAGATTGGAAAGCAGTACAAGCCCTTGAAAATCCCTATAGACAGTTTCATTAAGCATCCTCATTTCGATCAAAACAAGTTAAGGAACGACATTGGGGTGATCTCCTTGTCATATCCAGTCAATTTGAGACAGGATCATCCAAACATAGGAACTGCTTGCTTGCCTACTCGTAATTTCGATGATCAAGAGTAAGAATCGAATTCATGCGGCCAAGTTGTATCATATAAAAATACTTGCCCTTGTAAATGTCCCTATAGCTGTTTCCTCTCTACGTACGGAGAAGGGGTAAAGCCGATCGTGAGGAAAATGGATCTCCCAGTTCTTCGTCACTCTGAGTGTGAGAGACGATTCAGAGATACTATTTTAGGCAAGGGCTATCTTCTGGATAAGGAAAGCTTCTTTTGTGCCGGAGGTAAAAATGGAAAGGATCTCTGCAAGGTATGGAAAATATTATGGATTTTACTCACTTGCAGTAGTCGCATTTTATTGTCGAAATTAATTTTCGGATTTGAATATAAATGGTTGAAGGGACATGCGGGTGCACCATTAGTGTGCAAGGTGAACAATCAATATTATGTAGCTGGATTAGTTGCCTGGGGATTGACCGATTTTAAATGCAAGGGGAAGAAAAATAATCCTCCTAGTGTTTTTGTGAATATTCAAAACTATGTGGATTGGATACAGAGCAAGACTCCTCCGTTGTACAAATGAAGATTATTATGTAACAATTGGTTCTTGGTAGATTGTGAACAGGCTTGACTAAAATACTTATTTCATTACAGCACGTATGGCATAGATTATTAAACGATTGATTAATTTAATAAACCAATCGTTAAAGAAGGTATGAATTGCAACTGTTCATTTAAATTGAAACCTCGTTGTCGTTATCTGTTGAAAATGAATTTTCGAATTTTAATGAAACATGGATTGTAGGGTTCTAAAGATAGTGGGATTTTGCCTTTAGCTTGCAGGGCAAAGAATCAATTTGAAAATGTTGTTGGATGAGGACCCTGATTAATCGATGATAAACGCAGGTAGAAAGGAAACTTCCCGGTCGTAATGTCAATCTCCACAGATATTTTCACTGGATATCTTCAAAAAATCGTTCAGGAGGTGCAGTTTACAAAAATAATTTGACCTAAAGGGCAAAATTTAGATATTCTACAGATACAATATTAATTCAAGCAATTGGGCAAGATAATTCTGACTATTATTTCTTAAGGGTGTTTAATACAATGCCCTCCCTGTACATGTACCATGTGGGTGTGGGTACCATGTATTTTGTACTTAGCAAATATATTTCCGTCAACAAATACCAATAAGGAAATTGAGGTCGTTTTGTTTTTCTTTCCGTCCACAAATAATTATTGGGAAACTGAATATGTATTAGTCCCTGTCTAAATTCAATGACCGTATTGGCGAGTAGATCAGTTCAGTACTAATATTTAATTGTGGAAATAGGACGTATGTTTAAAAATCATCTCTATATCAAGACAACAATCTTTGTTCCCTGAGCAAGTTCCAACTTCCAGCTCGTCTCAATATATTTCTGGATCTCGGAAATCGAAGTTTAGAAGGGACGGATTTGGTAAGCAAAATCTAGTGACAATATACTGACCCATGCCATAATTTTAAATGATGTTATAATTTGTTGAGCCATCCATGTGCAGTAACTCCAACCATATTAAACGTTCCAGTAACTTTAATCAGTCAATTCCAAATGAAAATTTCAAAGAATCCAAACTGATCTTAGGTTGAGGATTAAAAATTACGAAATTGACCAATCTTAACAAAAAAAAAGAAAAGTGGTCCGTATCAAATAGTCGATAGTAAACTAAATTTAAACTGGAAATTTGATTCATAAATTGCATTGTAGGAGTTAAGAATCCAAACTAAACGTTGGAAAATCATGAAGACCTATTTTTCTATAATAAATGTGTCGGTGGTGGCCCTATTTGTAACGGTAATTGCAACGTTGATTAGTGCGGATTCTAAACCCGATTGTCGCTGCATTCCTCAAGGCTTCTGTCCTGCAGACAGAGAAGCGGAAAACGTAAGCTTTTTAAAATTCTGAAAGGTGATATTTAAATTTAAGTGTGTTGATTGTGCACAAACTACAGTAATTAAATTGTCTCAATTGCCTAGCTCCCACAAAATAAATGTCCCGAAGGGGAAACTAGCTGTTGCACAAACCGCAAACCGGATCTACACGACTGCAGGTGCTTACTTGGTAGCAGTAAATGTCCCAAAGCTGAAGAAAAATTATGGTTAAGCAAAGTACGCTTCTTTTTTTGTCATATTGAAATATACGTGTGTCTATTGAATATTTTGTCCAAAATAAGATAAATAATTGTCCTAATTGTCCAGTTTGATCGCCCTGCCCTCGGCTGTCTCAAAGCCTCAACTCAGTGTTGCATAGACCGCAGACCGAAAACAACACGAAAACCCACACCCAAACCCAAACCCACAACACCGCCGCCACAATGTGGCATTCAGAAAACGGAATTTGAGAACAAGGAAAACAAGACTTTAGTAAGGGCTGCTTAAAATGGTTCTCAGTGTTTTGAGGTAACTTTAGAGAGACTAATTTTATAAATTTCAGGCTAGTTTCGGAGAGTTCCCTTGGATGGTTAGAATTTCGGGGAAGAGGGGAAATATCTTGGCAGTTGGTGTTCTAATTGGTGCAAAATATGTTCTCACCGTGGCTCATCCATTTGCAAGCAAGTAAGTCCCATGGAATCCAATTTATATCTGTTGTTTGTATTTTGCATTGGAAAAATTTTGTGCCAACCACAGTGAGCCATATCGCGTGTCTATTGGGGATTGGAATACTGCCGGAAAGGGAAAGGATGAATACAAGCCGGTGAAAATCAATGTAGAAAGTTTCCTTAAGCATCCTCAGTTTGATCTTAACAAATTACAAAACGACATTGGCCTAATCACCTTGTCTTCTCCAGTCGATTTGAACGCGGATCATCCAAACATAGGAACGGCTTGCTTGCCGACTCGTACGAGTAGTTTCGCTAACCAAGAGTAATGAGTGAAATCCTGCGGCCAAATTTCATAGTATTTTTCAAAACTTTATTAAGCAATTAATCATTTTAAATCCCTCTATAGCTGTTCTCTCTCTACATACGGAAGTGGGTCAACTCCGAATCTGATGAAACGGGTAGTGCCAGTTGTAAGCCACGATGACTGTGAGGATATACTCAAAGACACTGTTTTAGGTGGAAAATTCGTTCTCGATGGGGAAAGCTTCTTATGTGCCGGAGGTACAGCGGGAAAGGATGTCTGTCAGGTATGGAAAATAATGGATTTTGCAGTCTTTGGTCGAAATCAACGTTCGGATTTTAATAAAACCCGGGCTATTCTAGGAAGCATATACTGGAGCACCTTTAGTTTGCAAGAAAAAAATTGGGTTTGTATTAGCGGGATTAGGTTCCTGGGGATTAAACGGTTTTGAGTGCAACAAAAACAAGAAATTTCATCCTCCTAGTGCTTTTGTCAACATCCAAACATATTTGGAGTGGATAAAGGCTCTCTTGTGAAATTATAAACTATTAACAATGCAATTATATGAAGTCCTGTTTGTATAACGTTTTTGTCCAGTGCAAAGGCTGATAACCGTTCATGCAATAAAGGGTTGATTGATTTAACAATACAGGCTTTTAGAAGATTAAAAAATACAATACATTTTACTCTGTGAATAGACTTGACTAAAATACTTATTTCATTACAGCACAAAGATTATTCAACTGTAGATTTATTTAAAAATTCAATTATAAAAACATGAATTTCATATCTAACAATTTCTGTCTTATCTTTAGTCTATATTCGAAAAGAAATCAAATGAAAACTCAGCCAATTCTATTCCCGATAGCCTAAGTGTCAACATTTGTAGGGAAACGTTTTTGGTTATTTTTGTACTGAGAATGGGCTTTTCATATCGTGTAATTTATGAATAAATACCGAGACACATGAATTTGATGGGTTTCATGAAGCTTGCTCACACAATCCGTCGCGAAGACCTAAATTGGCCAATTGCGGGGTGTACAGTACATACTGATAAAACATCTTTTTGTGGATCTGGAAATTGAGAGATCATCAAAGAGATAAGGAAACAAATATACCACTGTACATTATAATTTTCTACCACAACACATGTCCGCCAACTACACATTCAAGATTAACCATACTGACATAATTACAGATTAATTAATCCCATCCCAAAGTAGTTATTATATAAGTGTTCCAATTCCCACTGTCCTACTGCGTTAATATTTATTTATAAATCGATACACATTTGTAGCATTTAAAATTCAGTTGAAATATGTCCCGAATTAATTTTAAAAATACACCAATAATCTACTTCCTGTGTTTGGGAATTTATTTTGTCTGGAATTGGGCAGTATTAGGCCAGACTAATCATAAATCTTATCATTTTCAGATGTTACTTAAAACCGGTACAAAATTTTGGTATATATAGGTTTACATTTTATGAAAGAGTCAGTCAATGTCCAATATTCATTCGTTTCCAATCGTTTGAATAAAAGTACAATTTATAGGACACGTAGATAGTGGATACCTTAAAAGGAATGATGCTGTCTATTCCAACATGCGGGTTTATCTTTTTGGGGCTCATTCAAGGGATGGCCTGTGGTACAGTTTAATTTAATAATCAAAAAAATGTATTAAAAAAAATTCTAATTCAGTTTTGTAACTCGTTGGGACGACAGGGGGTGTGGATTCAATTTTAAACTCTCTTGGACTGTTTGGTGGTTTCGAATCGATTCAAGGGACAGAGAACCATGCAGAAGAGCTGTCAAAAACCTTGAGTGACCAAGCCCAGCTTGACGAAATGTATACCAAATATCAGGTAAGTTAATGTTTACTGTTTAATATCACGCTAAATTTAAAGCTGATAAACGATTATTACGGGCATTAAATAATTATTCAAACTATTCTAGAATGCGTTCGGCAAAATGGGATCCGAAGATAACAATTCAAATAGGAAAGACGCCTTCAAGGCCAACTTAATGAAAATCGCTAATCATAACACGAATGCCCGAGCTGGAAAGGCTTCTTATGAAATGGGAGTGAACCAATTCACTGACATGGTCCGTTTGCTTTGACCAGTTTTCTACATCATTTGTATTTTAGAACCGAAAATCCTAATTTAAATCCGTTTTTAATTCTATCTATTATAGACTGCAGAAGAAATGGCAAGCACGTCCATGGGGTACATGGAATCACCAGCCCCAGGAAACTCTAAGGCTTCAACGATGCCTGCTTGTAGCAACACCACTCCCCCAGACTCAATGGACTGGCGTGACTACGGAGGGGTAAGTTCTGTAAAAGACCAAGAAAGGTGTGGAAGCTGTTGCCTCTTTGCCACCACTGGATGTCTTGAGTCTTACCAAGCTCTGACCGCCGATCAAACTGGGCCGATTGACCTTAGTGAACAAGAACTGTTGGATTGCGCCAATGGGAAGGAATACCCAGGAAATCACGGCTGCAATGGGAACAAGTTTGAACCAACGTTTGATTATCTCATGAATGTTGGCGTACCCCTTGCCAAAGATTATCCCTACACGAATATGGCAGGAAAATGTAAGGTAGGTCAAACACGTGTTTTAAAGGTTTTACACTTACACCCATTTTAAGAGTCATTCGAGCATTCCCCGCTGACTATGCTATCATTGCCCATCTTTAACATGTCTTTAACTGAGGAACTCAGCTGGATGATAGACGGGCAAAGGATGGCTGGGGGCATTATTAGTCCACAGGGGGAACTCTTAGTCTTTAGAGATCAGGGCGTAGTGTACTAATTTCAAACGGGGGGGGGGGAACTTAAACTGTCTATTATAATTTTATACACTCTTTATGGGTCCCTTATTAGACTTACAAATGAAAGCTTAATGTTGTTCCTGCTTTATAGGCAAAGTCCCACCCTTCTGTTGCAAAAGTGAAGAGCTATTGGGATGTGGCAAAAAATGATGAAGATGCTATGAAAACTGCGATCGCTAAATTCGGCCCCATAACAGTCGGCATTTGCGTCACGCCATCATTTAAGCATTACCATTCTGGGATTTATAGTGGACCTTGTGATGGAAAGAAAAATCATGCTGTCCTTCTTGTTGGATATGGTACTGAAAATAACGTGGACTACTGGATCTTAAAAAATCAGTGGAAAACGACTTGGGGGGAAAAGGGTTACATGAGACTCGCTAGGAATTTGAAAATGTGTAGTGTTTCTGATCATCCTATGAGTTGTAGTGATCAAGAAATTATCCCAGTTGTTAATTGAAAAACAGTTTCAATGAAATGATTGATTATTATTTATTTTATTTATTTATTTTATTTATTTATTTCAAAATTAAAAATTAAATTCATTCAATAAACCTAAAATAAAACTTTAAAACCAATGCAGACTTTATACATTACAGCCAAAATCATCCCTCCGGTGAATTTCAAAGAAACCTTCTTGCATGTTTTAAGAAATTATTAATATTTTTCGTTTTCAAGCACATACACCTTTTAAAATCTGTGGAACGTTAAGGCAACTCTAGATAGTTATCCACGGGGTATCGATTGGACAGACTGACAACAAGGAATCCCATATCGATACAACTGGACAAGATGCTTCGGGTCAAGTATTTATGTGTATATGAAGCAACTTCATTCCAGTATGCATACAGGGTAAGTTTTGAATAACTTTCGAAATGTAATAAATAATATCTTCGAAATGCTTCGACGGATTTTATTGAATTATAGCTTCAATTGAAGGTAGTTAACTAACTTAAACACAGCATATGAGCATAAGCATATTTGTTTCCAAATTTGGGTTGTGCAAAAATCTTAATGAAGTTCAAAATTTATTAAAAGTTTAAAGACAATGCCAATTGCTGTTTGGAATCAACCCACCTTCGGCTCCAACAATTAGGAGCATAGTCAACAAATTCCAAGAGCATGATAAAGTGCAAAATTTACCGAAAACTCCGCCGGTGTTAACAACTCAAAATTTTAATATTCTCCAGAACCACTTATAAGATAAGTTAAAAGATAAGATAATTAAAAACGGAGCTCATATTCTTTAAAATAGTTCAATAACTGTAATTCAAGCTATTATTGAATAAAATCCGTCAAGCCATTCTAAAGATATGACGGTTTAAACGTCGAAAGTTATTCAACGATCACTCAGTACATTGATTATTAATTTATAATTTGCTATTTAATCACGCGTCATTAATCATTTCAGGGCTTCTATAAGCTATTCAGCCTTAAGCAAATGCTTTAACTCGTCCTTAAGTGTATGGCTTCTCGTGTAAACTTAACATAACAAAGTTACTGTACTATACTACTAACTTACCAATCCCAACTTCAGTATTTCGGAGATTCCGGCCTTTTCTAGAGAAAGAATGCTTGTGGACGTCCTTTGCTAGTTTGGCTTTTGGGTGAGTTTTGATAAGGTTGCGGATCCGATTACGATTTGATCGTTTAGTTTTGGCACTTACGATTTCAGAATGATTGCTTGAAGACGTTTCAATGGCAGGTTCGACTGATTCCTTAAATTGATAGCGTAAGAATTTCGGCATAAAAACTCACGCGAGCTAAAAACGAATCCTATAGAGTAAATCAAATAAGTCATGTAAGACAATTATGTAAGACTAGGGGTAACGTGCCCTTGTACGGGCCACTCTTAATTTATCTGGCAGGGGCTGTCAGAAATTATCGAGAAGATCAGCGTCAGTTGTATCTAGAGTTTCGAACTGATCCATCAGCTGCTAACAGATTGGCCGACTTAATTTTCTAATTTCAGGAGGTAGGATGAGTTCAAAACTTTCCAAAAAATCGTTAAGTTACTGTTTTGACCCCACAAAATATTAAAAGTTATATATTTTAATTTCTTAAGACAGTTTTAGTGAATTTCTTTTGAAAGTATAAGAGTTTAATGAAACATTTTCATAGCCTGTCGCTTTTGTTGACCTTTGTTACCATTTAAATTCCACG
Source organism: Agrenia bidenticulata (assembly GCA_034694785.1). Taxonomy (NCBI): domain Eukaryota; kingdom Metazoa; phylum Arthropoda; class Collembola; order Entomobryomorpha; family Isotomidae; genus Agrenia; species Agrenia bidenticulata. The sequence goes on along the minus strand of JAQFYM010004301.1, from coordinate 3,969 downwards.
GCTAAGTTTAAAATAGCAGGTGGCTATATGTACATGTAACAAGAGATTATTTACAATTAATTTAAAAAAAGGAAAATCCGATGTCAATTAATGTATTGAGAGTGGTTAATTCAAATAGTAAATTATGTAATTTACAGTGCATCCCTAGTGTGCATCTTTGAGTTTTCTAAAACATATTTTATTCCGCTCGCGCTTTGCTTTTTCCTCCTGTCTCATCGGGGACATTCTCTACTCCGTTTCTTTAGTCCTACAGGAAAATCATTCCAGTATGGGATTGAAAGATCAATTATATTTAATGAGAGTTTGGCGCCAAAACTATGAAATGTTTGGTAGTGCGGATCGTTATGGAAAACCTTATTTAGTTCAGATCCCTGCTACTCATGCACACAATAGCAAAATTTTTTGACGGCCTCAATTATTTTTTCAACATAATAATTTAATGAAATATCCAAGGTTGGTATAAGGTCAAGAACCGTCAAGCGGTCATTTTGCCCAAAATAACATGCACTAGGATCCCTAAAATAATTGGAGCTTTTGGGTAATTGGGCTTCTAATGAGCAATTCAGCTCTGTCGTAAGTGATCTAACTAAGAATCCACCAAGGATCTGTGTGTGTCCGTTACCAGTTGAATCTACCGCTCACTGCGCATGCTTTCCATGATCAAATTCCAGTGCCCCATGATAACGTCTCTGCGATGCCCATAATGGCGTGTCCTATGGCTGATTATTTTTCTAGGCGATGCCCGTTATAGTGGGCACCGATGGCTAGTTAATTCTATAACATCGGACAGACAGATTTATCAAAATTGCCTGAGTTACTTTACATTAAATTAAGGGGTTTATAGTGGAAAAAAACGAAGGTCATTTTAACTGAGAGGTACCCATCCCCTATGGACTAATAAACCTAAAACACCTAAGCCCCCATAGTGAGATATCTTGTATCAATAATTGAAATTTTAAATCAAAATATGAAATAAAAAATCCAACCAAGAATCTGCCAAGGATTCTACGATACAATTTTTTATGACATCTCTGCGATGCCCATTCTTTTGGGTCCTACTGCCGATTATTTATTCTAGCGGGCAATGTAATTGCGTCAGTACTGTAGGTTGTTTTGACTATAGTAAAAAAGAATCTGGAATTATTGTTTTCATCGGTACATATTTACCAACGGGACATATTTACCGGGAACATATTTACCACGGGGACATATTTACCGGGTACATATTTACCGACTGCCGTTTGTAGCAGATTATTTGTGTAATTTGCAGCAGTTTATTTAATCTTTCGTACCAAATTTTTTCAGCAGTGAAAATTTGTGAAATTTTAAGGGTTTACTTTTCAGTTTCCAAAGTTTTTGGGACTTTGAAATTTTATAAAAATTTCGCTGTTATTCATTTTTCACTTGAAATTTCAATGGCCAACCCTGGTAATTTTATGAAATCAAAACAATTAAAATATTCTGAATGCCTTTGGATAAAGCATATACTACTCGCCCCGCCTCATCGCTATCAGATGATCACGTTACGATTATGGTGATCTCAAAAAGTAACATAATTCAAGTTAGGCATAGTTATTTTTGAGTTATTATACCTCAAGCTGCTTAACTTTATATAACCCTTATATTTGACAATACTCAGGAGCAGGAATCGTTGCGAGTAGGAAGAGACTTTCCAGAAGACTGAAAATAAACCAATCGTACGGTGGGAAGATATTGTCCATCTTGCAGGACTTTCAAAACCGCGTTGTTGGACGATGTGGGCTTCTTAAGACCTGGCCTTCAGTATATCCTCATCACTTAAACGCTCCAAATGAACTGTCAATTTCCGAAATCATTGTAGGATGGAATAGCTTTCCTGTTCGTACCTGGATTTAAAAAAATACAAAGTTCAAAATTATTTCAGGCTACAGTTGTACTTTAATCTATTCATGTCCGTTATGTTTTGAATTATTCGTATTGAACTTTGATTTACACCGTCCGTCACGAAAAACCCTACGCCTTTAAAACCAAATATCTCAATACGCACATGGACGATTTCAAATATTGAATGCTGGATTCATAGCAGATACTTAGACATTAAAGACCGATGTTTCGGGATTCATAAAAGAATAATGGGTAAGGTAAGAGAAATAGAAATTCGCTCGAGCAACATTCTAGAGTTGGAATGCATACCTTACACTTATATTCCACTGACATTAGGATGTTATGTTACCTTCAAAATTTATTAAAATGAGTTAGATTAGATTTAGATTCCTATGGTAACCACTTTAAGTCGGGCTAAAAACCACAATAAACAAATTGAATTAAGATATTTAAAATAATAATGCTTACCACGTTGTCGATTAGAGCAGAGTCGAAGAGTCCGTAGATCTCCTCCGCCAGCTTCAAATTTGCCCGACTCGACATCTGTTATTAAATATAAACCACCTTTTCATGCTTTTAATGACAAATTGGTATTGGAAGGAATAAAATTTTGGTCAACAAATGTCAAAAAAGTATATTAACCATGTTATTTATTTATAAATTAATAAAATTAAACCAGGATTAGAAGTCAGTAAGAAACGAGTCCATTATTGGCATTATTAGCTCGCCCTATCGAAGATAGAGGTGCGAGCTTATGACCTGCAATGGGCTGAATTCCAGCACGCCGATTAAAAACAATATATAGCGCTTGCTTCTAATGCAATTTTAGAAGCATTTCAACATTGAAATTTACTTTGCTTCCTACAAATGAAATTAAACACAACTTTATTGCTTCTAAAGCTCTATATTCTTTTATTTAAAATCGACTGCCTATGAAATTACACTATTTGTCTGTCTGTCTGTCACGCTTTACGCAAAACATGCTATTAAACACACATTATATAAGGCAAGGAAGCAATGTAAATCAACATCTAAAGAAACGATAAGTGATACAAATCTTATGATATAATTAAACAATAACATAAACAAATACATATATTGAACTAAAATATAACAATTAAAATTAAACAGTTAACAGTTAAGAACAACAGCAAACACTAAACTCTTAATTAATCGGTTTTAAATTACAAGGTTTTAGAAGCAAATCAGAAACAACTCACATTAAACGCTAAATATATGGAACAGATTAAACAGATTAAGAAGCAAAGGAGAAACTTCTAAAATACTGTAGAAATGGAACGCTTTATAAACCAAACAACCGCGACTCACACTAAGCTCGTATGAAACTGCAAAATAAAGCAGTTTAAGAAGCAGAATAACCAAAATTAAACTCTTTATGAATCTTGCTCCTGTTAATATGAAAAATTAATAATTAGAACGAAGGAAACATTAGTTTAATTTTACTCTCATGGAAACGCATAAAGGTTGAAGCAAATTTATAATTTTACAAATATAATAACCTGAAAGACGGCTTTCATTTGAAATAACCATCATTTTATTCAATTATTATTGAATCTATTCCCTGTTATGTGAAACTGTTTAAACACATTCACACATCTTTTGCTTCAAGAATAGCATGGCAAAACGCCTCAATAACAACAATAGAAAGTAGCCACAGCGTTCTAGAGACGAAAAACTTCCCTGTACAACTTCACTGAGCCCGACTCCGATTCGATTGTCTATCATCTTATCACTGCACTACCAGATTCGACGTTTTAAAACTTATGTTTAATAAAGCAACCAATTTCTTGAATATTGAAAATTATCGCTAGTTCGGTCCAACAACGCATCAGTACCAAATTTCAACGATTTATATGCATTTTCATATATACCCCATAGAGGTAGCACCCACGGGTCCACCTGCCATCCGATATAGCTCATCTTCGATATCATCCAAGCAATTGGGCAACAGACCATGTGTGCAAAGTCAATCGGACTAGTTTTAAGAAAGTTATCGTGCTGACAGACCGACAGACGGACACTGACATGATCCTATAAGCCCATGGAGTCGGGCTAAAAAGGGATGAAGAACAATACATGGATGAG